>VZUI01090624.1:0-86439 GCA_013401135.1 Cettia cetti
CTTTTCTTTTCTTTTCTTTTCTTTTCTTTTCTTTTCTTTTCTTTTCTTTTCTTTTCTTTTCTTTTCTTTTTTTTTTTCAAACACCAAAATAAAATTTGGATCTTTTTCACATATATGTTTTATCACAGACCTGTAATGTGGCATGTTTTACAACAATTTAGTTGCTTAGTCTTGATCTATTAAACTTTTTTTTGCCAAATGGTTAAAACTGTGGTCAGAGTTGACTCACCTTGAGTACATTAGTTATCACTTGTGTTAATATTTAATGGTACGGTACCAGGCTGTACCCTGCTCCTTTCAGAACACTCCCATATTGTTTTGATAGATAATGCATCTCCTGCACTTATACCAGGGATCTGGGATGAAGTGTGCTGTATGACCTCAAAGGTGCAGTGCTTCTGCTGTGTTTATCTTTATGTGAGGGGTGTCATGGATCCTAACAGTGCAAACATTCAGATTCCAAGAGCCTAATTCTGGTCTTACAGTAATTAGCAAAAAAATAGAAATAAATCAGATTTAAAAAAAAAAAAATGGAGATCATTCTAATTAGTTATCTGTATCTCATTGTGAAAAATATCCTGAGCCTTTTGAAGCTGGCCTGAGGTCAAGGGACTGTGGCAGACCTTAGAGTTCATGTTTCCTGTTTTTACTGTCTGTCCCTTAAGTTGTCTTTTCTACCATCTCCTGTCACCAATGCCAGACATCAACCACACCCCTGAGGTGTGCTGCCTTCTGCTGCCACCTCCCTCTAGCCATGACTCTGCCTCCTCAACTGTCTCCTGGTAATCCCCTGTGTCCCCATGCACAGCACCATCACCTTTGCAAGCGAGACACTCTGCCACAAGGAGTACTGCAGCAGATGCCTCTGTCCTGCAGAAACAGGGATCTGAAAAGATACCACGACAATATACAGGCTCATCCTCTCTGGCACTTAGTAAAGCCTCTCCAATTTTTACCCCTGCTCCCTTTGTTGTGTTTTTGATACTTCACCCAGAGGACAGAAATTGCATTTTTGGTAGTGAGGAGCGCCTTGGCTGTCCCGGACTGCAGGGCTCCTGTCAGTGGCCCAGGCAGCAGAGCTGGGCCTCCCTGTGGTACAGCCAGTGTGCACCTGAGCTTCCAGCAGCACCCAGAGGAGCAGGCATGGCACTGGCTCCTTTGTCACTGTGGCCTTTGCAGATGGGCTGATCTGGCTGAACACAAGTAGTTTGTTCACTGATTTGCAATTTCCACCACTGGGCTAGTTTTCATGCTCATTAGTTCTCTGATCCAGTCCAAGTAGGAACAACTGGAATGCTAGGACCAGTATCAGGGAATGAGTGTGTACAGGATCTCAGAAGAATACAGGGGGCTGGGTTATATCCAGCGGTTATTGACAAGAGAAGTCCCTGGTTAGATTAAGTGCAAATAATTTGATTAAACCCTTTTTGGGGTGTCTCTCTGTTTCAGTTTTCCCTCTTTGACTTCTAGCAGTCCGGGGTGATTTTAGGACTCCAGAATGAAATTACATATGTGGTACTCAGGATCTGTTTAAATAGTGTTTCTTTTCAAGTTCAATGTGCAGGGTGTTGCTGTATGTTTGTCAACTTGTTGGCAGCCAATTCTCACACCATTTAGAGGAGCTGGGCATAACACTACCTTTCTGGAGTGGGGACTAAATTTTTTTTTTTTTTTTTAATTGGTGACTGTATTTCAAAACCTTCGTGTTGTATTGCACTAAAGTAGCTAGTCCATGTTGTTAGGTTGCACTGGGTGTCCCTATTCACAGAAAATGTTTGTAAGACCTACCTTCCCAAAAACCCTTGCACCTTTAAACCCAACACCACCTATGTCCACCTCTCCTGGGGTCTGTCTCCATTGGCCGGCAGACCCTCTCCCCTCCTCATTCTTTTGTTTTTCTTGAATTTTTGTTGTGTGTAGGAGTGTGATAAAGCCAGGTAACTATTAGTCTATTCTGAAAAAAAACTCCTTTTTTTTTCTGTTTCTAGTTCAAATTTGATGTTGGCATAAAGCCTGGCTCCACAGGTGATAAGAGCCCTTTGGATTCCCGGGACTGCATGATGTAAGTTCTGCGTTAAACTGCAGGACTGTTCCTGGGGAACTGAGAGCACCTTTGGCTTTTGTCTTTGTCCTCACTCCGGTTTCCCCCCGAGGTTTATCAGCTAGCCAGGTTTGGACCCTTGTGGGAGTGGGAACCTGGGCACCTTAGTATACTTTACAGCCTGGTTGTAGCAAAGTAGGTTCTATTAGATCATCATCACCAGTATGTGTCATAGTACCACTCCAGGTTGCACTTAAGTGGCCTGTCAGGATTCTCCTTGGCTGCTCTGTTACTGTATGATCTTGTGCAAGGGCTTCAGCTGTTGTCACACCCTAGCCTTTTTTGAGTAAAGTTATTGTATTCTCTTGAAATATACATATCAATGCTAGTTCAAAACTACCTGACTTGCTACATGAATTGTCATCTTAATACAATGAGGTCTTTATTCACAGCTTCATCTTCGTATTTTTCTGGTTTTACTCTCTTATTAGTCTCTAAAATTGCAATGTAGAGCTTATCCTGTGAATTTGACAACAGGTTTGAAATGTGCTAAGCCCTTTTATATGTTCTTTTGTATGGGATAAAATTGCAATTTCTCTAGCATTGAAGAGCAGGAGAAGCTCTGGCTGCTGAATAGCTGTTTCAGACCCACATTTATGCTCACAGGTAGTAGAATCAGTTTTTCCCAGACACAGCAGAGATACACTTTGATTTTGTCAAAACTCTTGGCTTTTAATAACATGCTTTTCTTAGTTTTTGTCTGTCTTTAAATGAAAGTCACTGAGAGGCATGGGTTTTTCTATTTCTGGTTTCTATGTAGGTAAGTGACCTAAATTTCAAGATGCTGAAAATCGCAATACACAAGTTGAAATCCTTTTGAGGTTTGGTGTGTAAACCACAACCAACTTTCAGCATGAGCAACAATTAAGCATGAATATACAACTTGTATGTTTTTTTCAGGAGACATATGTAGCCCTCATGAAGAGATCTTCCTCTGCAATGAGTGGTGTTAGTAACTTACTGGTGCTTAGCCTGGCTCTGTGTTCCTTCACTGTTTCTGTGCAGTCCCTGTGCTGTGCTGCTCACACAGGAGCATTCTGTTTCTTCTCTGAAAACAATGCCCTTCTTGCCTGATGCTGCTTGGGACAAGCTCAGGTGACTTTCTGTCTGAAGCTTTGACTTGACAGATGGCAGATGTGTCTGTTCTGCCTTCTCCCTTGTGGAGCCTGTGGAAATCACTGAGGAATTCCCATGCCTGTCAGCCATGTTATGCTGGAAGCAGTCACTAAGAATGCACTGTGCTTTTTAGATTTACGTGATTAGAAATCTGCTGCTGGTCTTGATGGTGTGTACTGAGTGGTTATTTTCCTCCTGTTCCACTTGAAAACAAGAGATCTTCTTAATAGTGCTGGTAGACCATGGAAATGATAATTCCTTAGTGGTGGTGCATTAGCTCATATCTCTAATGATGTGGAAACTGTTTTGAGCTGCTCTCAGAACTTTGGTTAGTCTTTAAAAAGTAACAAATATGGGGGGTTTAAGACAAAGGCTTTTAAAAAAGTTATCTCTGTTTTCTTGACTGTTCAAATCATTATCCCTGATAACAAGCATTTCTGCTGAATGTGTAGCAGGTGTTACAACGTAGTAAGAATATTAGGAAAAAACCCACAAAAAATATAGACCAATATGTTTAGTTCTACATAATATTCTAGGGCATTTGATACAGAGAGTTTGTTCCCAACTTATTTTTCAGTTGGAATGCTTCTACCCAAAAGGTGTAGATATGATTGAATGTCTAGGTATGCCTCATAAGTACTATACTTAGAAAAGCAGATTTGCATTTTTAATTTTTTTATTGGATATTTATTTATGCTTATATATTTCAGTTTTGCCTATTTATACTTCCTAATATTCCTCATACTTCTGAAAACCTGTGCAGTTCTGTTTTATAGTGAGGCTATATAATGATAGTTGGGTTGAAAAATGTGTAGGAAAAGGGTAGGCTTTTATTAGAAGTTATGAGTTGCATTTCCCAGCAGGCAGGTCAGCATATTCTGCACACTCCCCTCTTAGATGCAGTACCCTGTAACAACAAAGGCAAGCATTCCACCTAAAACAGGGCTCAGAGGAAAAAGTTCTTAGTCATTAGTTCAGTGGCACACCCATTGCCTATTAAGTGGTATTTTTAGAAAGAAGCAGAAGTCCACGGCATGGCTGACAGAGACTATTTTGAAATACCTGGCTACATGCACACCCATGTTTGTAGCCTTTGCTTGAGGAAGCTTTTTAATTATATCCATGGGAGTTGTGTCCAAGTTGAGCCACAGAGGACAGACTCTTAAACATAATGGGCTACTTGTTGGGCAAGTGAATTGACTATTTTCAAGGAGAGAACATTCATGTGCTGAGCTAAAACCAAAACATCCGGGTACATAGCATCTTTGAAAGCAGACATAAAACTTCACAAGATTTTTGTAGACTTAGCAAGATAATTTGGGTTAGCTTGAGGTCAAGATGATGCATGCTGGAAGAGGAATGGAAGTGCTTGATCTGTCTTGACATGGTTTATAGTGACATCTGCAAAGGCACCTTGGAACGGACACTAATTTCTGGCAGGTGTGAGGATACCTGTGCCAGAGTCTTGCAGCAGGGAGAGGGAATTCCTTCCGCTGGGATGGATTTAGCTGGCTGCTTGAATATGTTGTTGGCCAGGAGGAGTGGGTCATGCCTTGATCCTGTCAAAAAAAGAGGTAGATTTTGGAGGCTGGGGCAAATCAGTGTGTGCAGAGGCACATTTTAAAAATGGAGCAAATTTCACTGCTTTTGGAATACAGATGTAGAAAAAGTTGGGGTGCCCAATTCTTGACAACAGATCATTAAAATGCCTCCTAAACATGAGGAAAGACACAGGTCTTCCTCAGCTGAGAACTTACTAAACCGCACCTTTTTGTTAAGCACCTTATCAGTAGGCAGGTCATGCTGGCTGTGCGGCCTCCTTACATGACATCTCAGGTAGCAAAAGATTTTGAGAGGCACCCAGTACAGCAAAGCAGCAGCAGCACAGTGATAACTTATGCAGAGGTAGATATTCCCACGTGTGTAAGTACCAGGCTGTGTTAGTCTGGGTTTGTGTACTTTAGATAGATGTGTTTACTTTAATTTATTGGCAGGATTTTGTTTGAACCTAACCAATTATTAGTTACAAAGTTGAAATATCTTATGGATATAGACATTATATAGCTATTAGAGGACCTTGGCTCCATGTAGTATTTTGTCATTCATATGATAACACCTATCATTTCCAAGTGTCTATCTAAACCTTGATGTGTCTCAATAGTTTCAGATTATCATAGAAGCATGGAATCAGTTTATTAAAGCCCCCTGGGAACATTGAGTCCAACGATTCCCCCAGCATGGCTAAGACCACCATAATGCTTGTACCCAAGTGCCACATCTACACAGCTTTTAAATCTCTCTGGGGATGGGGACTCTACCACAGGGCTGGACAAACCTTTTGGTTAAGAATTTTTTCCAAATATCTCATCTAAACCTCCCTTGGCGCAAGTTGAGGCCACTTCCTTATGGCTTATGCTACCAATTTGGAATTGCTCTCCTTAAATTTCTCCAATGCTAGTATGAAGCACCTAGCCTAATACAGTTCTTTGCTTTAAGAAAGTGAGTATGGATTAGGAACCTATTTTTGTCATTTGCCTGTATGAATATATCCTCTGGTTCCAGTAAGACAGTTCACAATACAGGGGTAAGTTTTGTCTTACAGGTATACAGTAGTTAGTTTTTAACTGAGACAGAACTTCTGTGGGTGCTAAGTTTTATTTTCTGCTTTTCAAGCAGTAGGAAATCTAGCTCCGAAAATGTATTGCCATTAGAACGAAGATTAATTACTTTGCTGTGGTGGATCCTTGAGCTAATGCCTTGAGGCATGGTCTCTACTCAAATGCAACTGCATGGGCTTTGGAATAGGACTGGTTCCAGATAGCTAAGAACTTAGATACCACAAGTGAGAAAGTACTTACCAATGAAACATGATCTAGTGTCTGTGAAGACTGAGGAGATGATCAGAGTTCAAACTATAGTACTCTTATACGACAGGATAGTTTATTTCCAATTTTTAAAAAATATGTATTTTCTGTTTATGTTAAGCTCTGTCTGACTAAAGGAACTCGTTTCTGTTTCACACAAAGCCTTCTTAATGCAGAAGGAGAGCAGGAGTGGAGTTCTAGCCTCTTCTCCCTGTTTTCTCCTTCTGTAGAGCAGATGTGAGATTCCAGGAGAGGGCAGACTGTCAAATGTGTCTTTACTGAGTCCAGGAGCTGAGGTTGTTGCACACCTTCACTAGCCTCAGCAGGTCAGCCTTTTGTCTATTGTTCCCAGTTTAAGTTCAGCCTTGTGCCACAGTTCCATGCAGAACTATGCAAATACAGTGTTGATGAAGTTACTCTTGTGGTGCTGTGGCCAGAGCTGAGCCTTTTTTCTTTAAGGCAAGGAAAGACAGAATTGTCACTCATGACTTCTAAGGTACTGGGATTCTTTATCATTAAGTGGCTCCATTAGCAGTGCAGAGCTGTATAGCCCTGACAACTGTGAAGCCTCTAACCAATGGCAATTACTTTTCTTTTTGCTCTTTGTAAGTATAATCTACAATATTAAGGATGGTCTTTGAGTTCTTTGCAAGACAAACTTGTCAATTTTAGGTCTTCATTTTATTTTGACAGAAAAGTAGAAATGTGTTATGTTTTTCAGATTACTGTTTTATAATCTTAAATAATTAAAAACAAAATCCAGATTCTGTCTTGGCAACATTCATTCATTCATTCTTTCATTCATTCTTTCATTTATGAGCCTAGTGTTATCAGGACTGAGTTACTGGCAATAAATTTTAATAGAACCTTGTTGTTAATGTTACTTAGCAACATACTGGTTAGACACTCATTATGGTTTAACCCAGCCAGCAGCTCAGCCCCACAGAGCTGCTTGCTGACTCTGCCCTTGATGGGATGGGGAGACAGTTGAAAGGTAAACAGTGAGGAAACTGATGGGCTGAGATAGGAAGAGTTTAATAATTAAAATAATAATAATAAATTGTAATGAAAATTGACTGGAAACTAATATCTGTTGTTATAATCTTTTTATTCATTGTACATTAATCATAGGCTGAATTAATCAACCTACAACCTACTTTAAAAGTCTGCATATGAAGAATGCTGTAATGACTTTGTAATTATAATGGTTTCACAGGACACAATTTCTTAATTTTTCTTGAGCCCTTTGTATGTCTCTAAGTGGTGCTCCTTTAATAAGCACTATGTCTTCATCTTAGAGCAGAGTGTAATTTACCAAAATCCTGAGAGTCGATGAAGTGTAACACATAAAAGCCCTGGATGTTTTGCCTGACAGGCAAGTACTATTGTTGACATGGTTGCTGTTTCCTCAAAGACAGTGCCTGCCTTTTTGGAGGGAAATTCCATCTGATTCAGTGCAGGCACTGGGGAAGGACTGTGATATTTTGGGGTTTTTTGAGGTCTTTTTTCTCCTCACCTTTAGAGGAAACCTCCAGTTTGTTTTGTTTCCTTTGTGCTTATGGAGAGCTGAGAGCAGGACTACTTTTCAGTAAAAGAAGAAAGTTGGTTTCTTTTCTTTTTTAACTTACCATTTATAAGTCTGCTCTTGGAAGAACTTTCTTTTGAAACTCACATCTGAACCAAATCCCACCTGTCCTGTCAAGGCCTCAAGGTGTGACTTGGGGGGCATGATTAGTTCAGGTCCTTAGTTCAGTTCCTCTTCCTGTAAGAGTGCTTTGTTCCTTGCTCCTGTGCCACAAGGAGCTGTTACTGAGCATTGTTGTCTTCCACCAAAGGCAGATGACTCTCACCTGAGGATGGTATTTCAGGTGAGACTTGTGAGCTAGAGGGCACTGGAGGTAGAGACCCATGAACGGGCCCAGCAGAACCTGCTTGGTAGCAGCATGATTATCACTAGAGGGAGCTGGTGGAATTCTTGGGGTACTTCATCTTCTGAGCATGGCAGAAGGTCCCACGGGCAGGATCTGATCCCTGGGAGTGGGAGGAGATGTGTGACACAGCACTCTGTGTGACAGAATGCTGCTCTGGAACAAACACGTTTGTGTTTCTCCAGGACTAAATTCCATGTTTTGGTACACAGAGGACACAGCTAATTTTAGCTTTAATTACAGTACAAAGGAATAGAAAAGTCCTAATTCAGGACATTAGTATTTCCCCATCCCCCAAGACAATTGCAGTTCACCAGAACAGCACCATATCTGTGCATTTGAAAAACCTTGTGAAAAGAGCAGCTGCAGTGGAGTGCTGTATCTAGAACCACATGGTAGACATGTTTTGTAGATTTACAGAGAATGTGGTCTCAGTTGTGTTGCTCCAGCTTGTTACCTTAAAAAAGACTAAGAATTAATTAAATCATAACCAGCATTAAGTGTTATTTTCTTCTGCTTTTCTTTGTTAAATATTGCTTAGATGAAAACGGATCCTCTGTAGACTAACTTATTCTTTGATCATGGTTTTCAATTGGTTCTTTTTAATTTCTTAAAATATTTTTTTAAGTAAAGTTAGGGGGGTTTTCCTAAAAATTCCATCCTACTAAAAATATGTGCTACCTTTGTATAACATTTTTGAGGTCTTGATGTACTTGTTGGAGGAACATGACCATAAAATAGTTGGCTTTATCATTGACAGCCATTTTAAGGAACATCTTGTAGCAAAAATTCTGTGCACTGAGTGTATATTGTTAAATGGATTTCAGAATTCCAATTTAAATTATGATAGCAAAGATTGATGGAAGGGTGGGGTTGCAGTTTAGGAAATCATCTTTTAAGAGTCTTGTGGTCATGTCTGATTTGCTTTTCTGATAGCGATGTCTGATTCAACTGCTACTGATGCTGAAAGATATGCAAGTGAAGACAACATGCTGCAGCATCAGTTGTGCAAATGTGAAAGAAATGTTCCATTTAAATATTCATTTCCCATCCTGATGCTATGGAATAAATATGTAGGCCGTTCTCAGCCAAACAGCAGTTCTGGGACTGTTCAGCAAGTATAGTTAAAACATTTAATTGACATGAACTTACTAACAGCCAATTCCAGAGACAAGACTGCATGAGCAATGTATGAAGAATGCACTAAAGAAAAAAAAAAAAAAAAACCAGGCAAAGAATTTGTTGCTTTTCAGTTTTCTTTCTTTTTTTCTTTTTTTGAGCTTACAGATCTAAAATACATGGTATGATAGAGGTAGTCTTTTTTTTTTTTTTTTTTTTTTTTTTGTGGTGGTTTGTGTTTTGGGTGGTTTTCTTGTTTGTTTTTGTCATTGGGGTTTTTTTTTGGGGGGGGGAGTTGTTTTTTGGTTTTTTTTCTGGATTAGAAGTTCACTACCAACAGGATCACTTTATGGGAAATACAAAGGTAATTAATGTGTGACTTTTGCTCCACAAGACACAAAGCCACAACGCTGATAATTTTTGTTCCAAATTTTCAATGTCTGTTTTTTGTAATTGCTGCCGGGAAGGGGAGACATCAATGACATTCCATGAGCCAGAAGACCATCTGTTCCTTGTGCTGTGCTATGCAGACTTTGCTAAGTTGATGCCAGATTTCTGATCCATACAGCCATTACAAACACACAGTGTAGAAGAGAGGATGCTTATAGTACAGTGAGGGTAATGCCTCATGCTTCTTTAACTTTTGCAAGAACATCACATTTTTAGGGATAGACTAGAAATCTAAAATGCATACCTGTGTGTAAATAGTACAATCCAAGAGAAACAAACATTTGCTGGCCATTTTGCAAGGCCAAGGTTTCACCTACAGGCTGCAGAAATAGAAAAAGGATTTGTTTGTCACATGTCCTACTTTTATTGTAATAACATCATCATTGGAAGAATTAATGAATGCAGGCTACAACATGGTTTTTGCATGTCACCAGAAAACAGTGTTTGAAGTGGTTTATTTGATTGTGGTATTTCAAGTCCAGGGTCAGTAATAGTTGTTCTTAAGTAAGGTTTACGGGTTCTTCTTAAAGAGAGGGATTTCTGTACACTCATTTAGTGGTAACTCTGCCCTGATTGTAAGCTTTTCAGTCTCCAAACTGGTTGGTCAAATGGCAAAACTACTTTTGTTGTGTTGTGGCTTACTCCTTCTTAGGTCAGCACTATTACTAATAAATGAAATGTTCTCTGTATGTGTGAGTGTGTGTTGTTACGTAGAACTGTGAGCTCTCATTCCAAGCTGGCATCTATGGTTCAGATAATTTTTCTGTCTCAAAATAGTGGCAGAAATAGCAAGCAAGCACGTGCATATTTGTTCCAGCTGTACCAGGAGCATTTGCTCTCATGACAACAGGTAGTTTCTTGTGCTCGTAAGTAGTTCATTGGTTCATCTGAGGAGTTGTGATCTAATTAATAAAAGTAATCTGGAGAATTTCTTCTGTCTGTGGCCTGGAGATCATAGGCACCAAGGACTTCATGATGAACAGCTTCCTGTTGTGACTGTCCAGGTCAAGTTTGTCAACCAATATACACTTGAGAAGTGGTGAGGGCAGTTACAGCTGCATAACAGTGTTTCTGTGGATGATTACTGGAAAACATGGGTAATGCATCATTTGGACATTAAGAAATGGATAGCACCATGGATGGGTCAAAGGCAGTTGAAGTTGTCCTAAGGTCACCAGGAGCTCTGTCTGTACAGCTGGCCAAGAGCCTGCCCTTCATTTAGCCACCAGGTGACCACACATTCCCACTATGTTCCCAACAATTGTCTAAGCTAGCATTGGCCTCCAAGAGTAGCAACCTATTAAAATGCAAAAGGCCAAATGAGAACAGCTTACAAGAGAATGCAAGTGGGAATGAATAAGCTGTGTAAATACATATGTTGTGTTGCCCAGTCTTTCCAACTGAATCCGTGAAGCCCATGCCACTATTTCCTATGCTGTGTCATAAAATTACCACATCCTGCCAGTGCTTCCATGAGAGGCACTTTCCTCCATTAACATTTTTAGGATGGTGGGTGGGACCACCAGAAGTTCTGCAAAGAAAAGTGATATTGAGACTTTCTGGTAGAAGCTGTACCATAGGGTGTCCAAATGGCAGTGGCATTAGTGAAGCCCCCTTGATTCACACCTGACCAGGTCTTTTAATCTAAAAAAAAAAAATATTTGCATCAAATACGTTTGTTTTGTTTCTTTCATTCTTCACACTGTTTTCAAGGTCATTGGAAGACATTTTAAAAATAGAATTGATTTTAAATATAGGTAGTTCTTGATGATGTAATTATTTTTTTCAATGAAGTATTTAGAAAACTATTAAGTTGTAAATAGAACAGTTTTCAAATATATGGTGAGGGATAGGGTTTTAAATCTATGTCCCACAGGTGATATGTTGGTGTGGTTGTTGAGCTGGGGAGAAGGTTATTGGGTGGTGAGTTTTGGGGAAGAAGTGGTTTAGGATTTTTAGCCCAACAAAATAAAGGAAGTTTTCAGTCCGTCTTCTGCAGAGGAAACTTGCAGGATAATATTTAGGGTTGTTTTAGTCATTAGAGGTGAAGCACACAATAATGGCCAGCCTATGTTTGTACAATTGGAGGATATTTCTCATAATGAAGGAAGTCTCCAAGGTCAGCAGCTACAATACCCGGAGAAGTTACATCACAAAGCCACAGCTGCACCAGCCTCCTCTCTTCCCCTGCTTCAACTCCACCTTTAGTTTTGCACACTCTTTCTCAGCAAAAATGTTGTTCACATCTCTTGCAAGAATACCATGGTTTTGACTTGGTCTTGAGTCTACTGTGTTATTTGGCTATTAAACACACCTCACCCCACCTTCAAATAATGAAACTTGAAATTTTTTTTAAGTTTCATTATAGTCTTCTAATATCCTGTACAATCCCAAACTCCATTTGTAAAGCTTCTGGTGTTGCAATGAGAATTACATTGTACTGTGATGATGGCAGCAGCAGCACCACCTGGATCTAGTCTGGGCCTGTGCATTTTAGTTACCTCCTGTCATGTGACGGCAGTGGGGATGGCAGCTCACACCTCTATGTTGAGCTGTGTGTGAAGAAAAAGGCTCTGGGCTTTTTTAGAAAAATTTGCATGAGGGAAAAGAGAAAAGGCTAGATCTTAATTTTTATAACTCACTTTGTGTCTCCATTTGCTGTGGAAATTACTGTTACTGGTATATGAAACACCATTTGGAGACCTTGGATACAATCTGTTTCTTTCCATTTTTCTTTTCATGTGTGTTTCTGTACATGATATTTTAGTGCAAGGACTCTCTTTTATATTCCTGCTTTTTTCAAGCAGTATTTTTCACGAGTGTTTGCTTGGTTTAGCTGTTACCAAACCCTTTACCAATTGATCTGTTAATCTAAATTCAGCTTGTCTTATAATGGAAAGAACAAGGGCACTCCTAAGAAGCCTACCTGTTCATTTTATTTGTTTTCCACCTTCCTGGTGAGGACTTCTGTTGTTGCATCAACAGGATAGCAAAGTGAGAGGTTGCTCTACATATTTACCATTGCTGTAGACCTTATTCTGTTTATACCGAAAACTCTGACTCAGTGCTGTTGAAGTCAGCTGAATCTTTCCCTGGCTTCAGGTTGTTCTGAATCAGTCTATAAAACTAAATTCAAAGCTGCCTCTAACAAATTATTTTTCCTTCAGTCCCTAACAGAACTTGTGTTGTGGTTTAAGCCTGTTGTTCACATCTAATCATGTTCACCAGTGATTATTCCAAGCATCATAGGTTAGAGTGAAATCACCTAGTATTCAATATTTCCTTCATTGCATTTGATGCATCTACAATTATTGCATTTAAAAAGGGCGGAGGCATTCTGCCATCCCTGCTCTCACTCTGCAATTGGGAATGGTGGTTAGAAAGGGTTATAAACGTCATCCAGGTAGTTAGGTAACCCCATGGTATTTAAGGAAGTGAGAATAAACACTGATCTTCTTTTAGGTGTGGACAGTTGTGAGATAGGTTGAATTGGACAAGTTGAAGGAGGATTTTTAAAGCTGAGAATATGTGTTTTGGAAGATGTGCTAGATGTGTTGGTTATAAGTTGCTCATCCTTGCCCTCCTCTGCATTGTGGCCAACACTTTACTTTATTTTCCCAATGGTGAAACAAGATTCGCTTCAGAGCATCACCTCAGCAAATACGTGGAGTGCCTTCATGGCATTCTAGGTGGAGGCTTTCTGGTAAGTAATAACTTAGTGTCTTCTTTCAAGTTTATTTTGAAGGTACTTGGTACTGATCTTTCTCTACTGGTTACCTGAATTTATTCATCAAATAGCTTGTCAACAGGTGTCTCTGTAGTTGTATTAAAAAAAGAGCTATATTATCCCATAGCTATTATTAGTTAGTATTGATTATCTTATCTACAACATTATGTCACTTTAAAGCTGGAAAAATAATAGGGTCTAGGGCACAGAATCCAAATGCAAAAGTGAAACCAAGCATCTCAGCGGGTCACAGTTTGCATAAAGAGTTAAATCTTAATTTTTTATTATATTATTGAACCACTCTCCTTTTAAATGTCTCTAACTAATAAGCTTTTAGATACAATTCTTTAATTGCTATTATCTGACATGCTGACAGGTGCTCTGCCTTAGCTGTTTATTCAGAGGAATTGAATGGTTGTTGTCAAAGCTTTGCATTTAACTAACAGGATGCAAGGACTGAGTGTGCTCATTATAGGATGTCATTAATCTGAAGTTCTTTTTTTCTACCTTTTCAGTTTTGTGGACCACACTGCATCATATTTAAGACCCCTAACTCCAGGCTTCCTTTATCATCTGCTTTTAGAAGTCCTCTTAGAAATACGTTATAGGTCCCTTCCAATTCTTAACACTCTATGATCTCAAGGTGTCTGCAAAACACAGGTTGAAAACAATTGCATGCTAAGGTGCTTTGTGATGTGAGAGGTGCTTACAGCTGTGTTACAGTCTCATTGGGACCTAGAGTGGGATTTGCAAAAACTGAGCTTTACACACAGAATGATACAAGTTAAATCAATGGAACTATTCCTACAGCGCACTTCTACAACCTCTTCTGGACTTGAAGCAATGGGGCTCAGGGTATGAATAAGGGCTGACAAGTATGTGTCTGTTCAACAGGATAGTTTTATTCTAGTTTTATATTAAGTAACTCTTTTCCCTTTCTTTATGGTTTTCCAGAGTACTCTTGGGTGTAAAGTATAAGTGGACACTGTTAAGTGCTGTTATTGCTGGTGGAAGGATCCTCTGTTTAATCAGCTCCCTTCATTCTTGATTTTATGCTTAAAACTCTGGAGTATGGATGGTTTATGTTTCACATGGATAGCTTCTGCTTTGTTACTTTGCATTTCTGTCACTGAAAACTGGTTGTGAAATCTTGGGAAAAAAGTAGATGTCTGTAATGAGATGTTTGTCTGAAGTGAGCAAAATTGTACTAGACTTTCTACTCTAGTCAGACTGGCTTGTTACACAGGAAATGATGATTTCTCTTAAGTAACAAGTATATTGGCAGCAGCTGTTTTTCAAAAATCTTTATTTTGTAGTCCTCATTGGAATAAAGCTAATGCCTTTTTTTTTTTTTTTTACAAAGCGTTTTATTTCCAAATGCAGCCTTTAATGTGAACAGAAACTTTTAAAGCTGAAATATTTTAGATGTAGCAATACCCCAACAGTCTCTTTCTGTGCTTAAGTGCAATATTGCCACAAAGTGGCAATGGAAATATATCTGTCCTGGGGTTGGTGATGTCAGTAGCAAGTTGCCTACTGTGTTAAACGGGAGCAAAGCTAAATGACCTGTACAGGCTGACTGCCATGAAGCAACACAAATGAATGAAATTCAAAGACTGCTTTTTATCTGCCCTCTCTGTGCAACCAAAAGGAACAGTGTGGTTTGCTCCATACCCAGGTACTCATTCCAGCTGCAGTGTTCATTGGGCTTCACAACGACAACTGCTGTGGGTGCTTTGGCCATGAGGGCTGTGGAAAGGGCTGTGTGGTAAGTGAGCCTGTATATCCCAGCCCCAGGTAATCCCAAAGACAAGGTGACAGCTGTGCTGTAAGTTCATGTTTATGTCTGCCGTGCAGATGCTGTCCTCTGTTCTGGCAGCCTTTGTTGGGATCATTGGCTCTGGATACTGTATAACCATTTCAGCACTGGGGTTGTCTCAAGGACCTTATTGTTTTACCCACCTAGAGAGAAACTGGATCTATCCTTTCACTGACTCCTCTGGAGGGTAAGTTTTCTGTTCATGAGGATGTTTTCTCTTCCCAATGTACACATGGGCTTTATTCCAGTACCTTTCAACAATGTCCAGTAAACATATGACAAGCTATTCATAACTTTATCCTTCCCACTTCGTAAAAACAAATATCTTACCAACTTGGTAAGGCATCAGTTACCCTCACTGCTACAGTGTAAAACCAAAGCCACAGAAATATATATAGGTGATTAAATCTATACATCATATACTGTTCATGTCCATGAACATCTCTAACAAAGTATAAAGTCTTAGGGCTTTGAAGGATTTACAAACTAGGAATAGTGGTTGTTAAGATATTTGTCTTACCATTTGTGTAAGAGCCTGTTTTGCCAGGCTTGCTTCTGAAGCTGCTTTGCCCCAGCGTAAAGTGGCACAATGCCCACATTGGTGACAATGGCATAGAATCTCATAAGTGAAACTTGAGAAGGTTTATAAGAATCTTTGTACACCATAGGACAGAGAGGCAAGAAGCTTCTAATTATCCTTAATTAAGGTTCTCCTGCAAAAAAAAGTCTTGGTGTACTATTCCCCATTAATGCACATACATCCTGATGTGATTCATATCATGGCATGCTTTTAAAATGTCAGTATGGCTTGCAACATCAAGGCTGTATCTAGCAACAGCTTATGGCTGATGCCAGACTAGAGGCCGTTGGAGTACTAAGAGGCCATGTAAAGCTCTTTGCAGTAGAGTTTGAGTTTTATATTTCACTTGTATCTCTCACAAGAGGGGTCATTTCTCCTTCTCCATCCTCCTGACCATGACTGAGTGTAGAAGAACTAGGTTAAGTCCTTGCTGAAGGCAAGTGCTGATGTTCTCAAGGTGTGAGTGAGCAGAAACTGCTGAAATACTGCAGTACCTCACCAAATTTATTCTGTTTGGCTCATCCAAGTAAGCATGTGAGGGCCCAAAGATGGCAGCACAGGAGAGAAGGTGACCCATTTGCCTCAGTGACTGCTATCTTTAGAAAAAAGGCCCAGTCCTGCAAAGCTCTGTGATTGTTTTGAGAAAAACCTTTGCTCTTTTAGCTTTCTTGAGTTTGTGCCTCACTTTAATTAGCAATAGGAAATTCTGCCTTCATAGCTTAGATTATTCTTTAAAAGAAATTAAGACTCACCAAAAATGTGTGGTTGATATTTCAGCATGATCCTAAACCAAACAAACCTTGCATGGAGTAAACGACTGCTTTTCTATTCCTTTAGGAATCTATTCCTAAGGGAACCTAGCCTATTAGGACTCTATAGAGTGAATATCCTCAATGCAGTTACAGACTAGATAATTTGGTTCTAGTATATGGTAAGTATCCCACTTTGACACAAGGTTAATATGCTTTTAATTGCTGTGTACAGGTACTTGTTTGAATATAACAAGTGGTCTGAATGTCAGGAACCTCAAAACATTGTGCAGTGGAATGTCACCCTCTTTTCCATCCTCCTTGTTTTGGGAGGAATAGAATTCATTCTGTGCTTCATACAGATAATCAGTGGCATTCTTGGAGGACTGTGTGGATTGTGCTGCAGTCATGAGGAGGTAAGAAATTTGCAGGTATACCCATGCTTCTCAGATGAATATGAAACTCGTTACTTATACTACTGTGGAGTTTTACTCAGCAGTTACTTTATTGGTATCCTTAAGCCACAACTTCCTGTACAGCTGTTTCTATAGCCCTGTTGTGATTAGAACTTTCATGTAGTGTTTGATCACATGCTTTCAGCTGATTCCTCAACTGTCACAGTGACGTTAATCTGCCTAAGAGCTAGGCACTAGAGGGCTTTTTTCTGTCCAATGACACATGTGATCATTGGCACTGTACAGGTGATATAACTGAGATACAGGTCTCCTGGTGGTTGTGCTCTTTGCCTAAACCACTGTTGCACAGTGTGGTGCTTGTTCTAACTATATTGAGTTAGCCTTGTGTTTTGTCCACAGCAGCTCACAAGCTACTGACAATATGCTGCATATAATGAGAACTGTAGCACCCTGGCCTTGCTTAGTGGAAGCAAGATAAGAGAAAGAATTAAATTGCACATCATGGCTTGATATATGAACCAGATAATTTATATCACACACTATAGATAAGCATGTGTTTCACATTTTTAATTGATGTAGTTGAGGGCTGGGGCTCCTTCAAAGCTGTTACTCTTCTCTTCCTCCTGTCTTCCTTACTCTACCTGCAGTATAGAGGAGCTATGCTATGGTTTTGTAAATGTGGTCAGGTTAATTTTTTTGCATTTTTAGTTGGATACAATATTATCATTCTTTCCATTAATATGTTTCTTTCTTTTTGTTCCCTCCCACAGACATATGTTTGCTAGACACCCAACAATGCATTGACGTCGGTGCATGTGTATGCTGTAATGAGTATACTGTGGATTTTTTTTAAACATTCCATGCATACAGAAATACAGATTGTTCTCAAACTGTGCTGTTGCCATGAATTCAATTGACTTGAGGCCTTTGTCAATGGAGTCATATGCAGGTTTTCATTAGGTTGCCTGAACTGAAAGGCAAAATGTATCCTGAATACCTTTGGTTCATTTAGTCTTCGTACAGGCAACTGGCCTCAACATGTCACTAAAGTGGCTTTATTTACTTTTCTCTTTCTACTGGCACAACAGCTCTGTACTTTGTCCTGTTTTCCCAATAAAGTTGCTCTTTTATTCTGGTCTTGGAATGAGCACAAACCAAATCCAGCCTGGCCTGAATAAAACGTTTTGGTCAGCTGGGTCAAAACCAAAGCTGTAGTATAATGTGGATGATTGAGGGCTTTTCAGGATTTTTCTGAACTTCCCCTGTATTTCACAAATAAAGATTTGTATTAAAAATACCCAGGAAGTGTCAATGATTCCTTCCCTGCCCGTGCTGAAACACTACTTGGCTGGTCTTGGAGTAAAGAACAGTGGTGGCATGAGAATGTGGATTTAAAGAAGTCAGGTTGTAACCTGTTTTTCCACTCCAGCAGGGTCTGCCAGAGGGGAACTGCTTCCTTGCTTGGTTGAGCTCATTTAACTGAAATAGGTGTTTGTTCATCAAAAAGCATTCACCAACAGCTCTGGGATGGATACAACAGCACACATGGAGTCTCAGTCCTGAGTCAGGGCTGGTAGTTCCCAACCAGGGAGCTGAGCCCAGCTGAGCCCCTCCTGCCCTCCCAAGGAGGATCATCTCCTGATTGCTCCATTACAGGCCTGAGATAAAACAAGATACGGGCATGACTCCTGTTTTTTACCTCTCTCAGCAGACCCTCAAGCCTCACAGCATTCAAGGAATACAGTCCAAATTCATGTCAGCAAAGAAAGATTTATCTGAAATACCTGATTTCACCAGTTATCAGCCTGAAGGCTTTACTGTAATGTCCTGGGTAAGAACTTCTGAAGGGTCGCTTGTTGCACTTAGTGTGACTATTTCATTACTAGTACATCTGAATAATGTGCTGCCAGGAACATTGTTGGCAAAGCCAGCATGGCAGCATTGCTGCTGACAATGGCATTTTTCAAGTGAAAACCAAAATTTGACATCCTCTTTCTTTCAAAAGAATGAGGCTCAGTTTTGGAATTTAGCTTTTCATATTGTCTTTGATAACAAGCAAGTTAATTTCTATTCATCGGAGAAAAAAATTCCCATGGGTGTCAGTGCATTCTTAGGCTATTTGTAACTAGGAGGGTGGTCTTTAAAGAGAGCCAGAAACTTCAGGTGTATCTCAGGCACATTTAAGTCTGCCCTGTTCAAATACATACCTGAACAAAAGAACTGGACTGTGAAAACAAAATTGTCCACATAGACCTACACCAGCAAAAGAATTCTCAGATGAAAAGAGTTTGTGTCTAGAATCTCAGGGTGTTGAATTTTGCAAGAGTATTTATTGATTCCTACATACATAGAAATAGTTGAGGGACTTTAATGCCATTTAATGCCATTTCTTTGTAGTGTCTATCCCTGTCCTGCCCTGCTATGAGAGGGAGGAAGGAGAATATGTTCATGCACATATGTATACACACAAAATTCCTTGCAGCTGTGTGATATGGTGTCTTTGTGTGTGAAGATACAGTGTTAGGAAAAAATCTGCAAGTTTAAATTCAGTGTGGAAGGAGAGAAAGTGGAAAAGGGAATCCTCAATGGAATAATGTATAATTACCATGCAATGTAAAGATTTTTGCCTTTAATCTTGCATAATGGTTATTTGTTTTTCTGGTACACACAATTAATTAAAGAACTGAAGCAATTTTATAAATTCCAATACACAGAATGATTACACTAGGGTTTCGACTTGAAACTTCAGCATGAAGGCATGCAGTAGCAATAAATTCCTGTAGCCCCACTGCACAGCATTACTCCTCACTATTTATATTGTCATGTAAAAAATGGTCAGCTGGATTACTTTGTTGCCTGGTGCATAAGACAGTGTTTTGAGAGATTTATTAGTTACATTGTGAAGAAGTGATTGGTTTAGGTCATATTCATTTCAGCTGGCAGAGAAGTCACACAGAGTAAACATGACTTTTTGGTAACAGGCTTAGAATCAACTCATGAATAATGACAGCAATGGAAAAGCAGTGTTTGCAATGCTTGGCAAACACTTTTGTTTAATTCTTAGTATAAAATAGTTGTTTCCTGTTCTAGTGGCATTGTGTGCCAGAAAAATAATCACGGTGTGATATGGTATCTGCAGAGCTCAGTTTAAAAGCAAAGTCATGAAGCAGACTGTTGTACTGAAGAACAAATGCTGCTCAGTCATCATTTCCCAAGTTAGCTTCTTCTAATCAGAACAGGTTATAATGGAAATAGCATCAAATTTGATTTTAAAATAAGATGCTTGCTACTAATTTTGGCCTTTGCTTTTAAGAAAATATTTCAGCCAATTATATGATCTTTGATTTTTGTACTAAAAAATCAGTCATGGGGATTGTGCATGGTTTTAATGCAGCTGTTTGTTCTCTGTGGCGTAGTGTTGATGACATGAATTCTGTCTCTGCCTATGAGTCTGGAAAGGCAGGTTTGCTACTAATTCTGATTAGAGGGAGACATGAAGAAACATCTCCATAGTGATGAGAGAGTAAAACAGAAAATATGGGAAGATCAAGAATTAGGACTTCAAAATGAAATCTCCTTGAAAAAGGAGAGAGTCACAGCAGAGAACAGGTAGAAAAATGATGTAAATTTATGAGTACCACCATGCCCATTTCCTTGTGTGATCTCATGTTAAGTGATAGTATGGAATTAGTTAAAACATGCAGTTCAAGCAAGTTTTTTGAGAGGATGAGAGAAGCCTCATCTGTGAAGAGCCTGAAACAACTCATGAGGAAACACAAGGAAAATATGTTGTGATGTCATTGCTTCTAAAATCAGCCTTCCTGCTTTTGATAGAACTTTTTTTTTTTTTCTCTGACTACAATTTTCCTATTGAGTAAGGCTTAAGGTCATTCTTGAGTTACTTTTCTGATGATTCACAGGGGCATAGACTCAAGGTTTGGGTTGTGCTGCAAGTGTTCAAACTGCCCTGGCTCTGTATTGCTGGGGTAGTGTGTAGATGCTCAAGGGTTGGGGAATGATGACATGTGACAGTGGGAAAGCTGTCTGAATTTGGCTTTGCAGAGTGCAAACAGCAGGCATTTCAAAATAACAGCCAGACCTTTTGTCCTGCATGAGAAGTCACATGTACACAGGTCAAGTCTGTAGCTGTGCAAGCTCAGCTGTAAGCAGAGAATGAAACAATTAGCAGGATTTAATTTGCGAAGCACTGGGGCTACATAATGCTGTGGGAAAGAGTAATTTATTAGCAGTGTGAAAATAACTCTGCCTTGCAGCTTCTAACCAGTGTTTCTTGGGCTTGTCTCTTCTCTCTGCAAGATGGCCCAAACTCAGCCTGCTGTTGCAAGTCAGGTTCCCCCTTAGGGTTCTCTTAATAAACCTCTGTAGTATGTGGCAAAATGCGGTCTTCTGTATAGGGACTGGACTTATTTATCTTCTCACAACTCCCTTCCCCATGCTGCAGTACTGTTCAAAAACCTTGCTTCTGTCACAAACTGTGTTGCAGTTCATGTCATAGGGAGGAGGACATTTCTGAGCAGTCTCTAGGAAATGAGAGCTTTGAAGTTCCTTCCTGAGTCTGACTCCTAGACATATTTAATTTGGAAGATCACAAAGGAGAATATTTTAGAAGGGAAATGGCTACTTAAAGACGTGCTTAACACAGGACAGTGAGTTTACACAGTGATATTCATCTGTTGTTCTGCTAACTGTTAAGCACTTCTGTCCTTGGAATCACACTCCAGTTACTGGTTCCTGTGAATATGAAATGACTGAATCAAGCAAGCAAGGTCAAAACGCTTCTTATATTGAAACTTCTGTAAACTTTTGTTAGGTTAGAAGAACAAAACTTCAGAGTTCTTGAGAGATGGCTTTGGAGACATGTGGAAGCTGTTTGAGTTGCCTGCTGGTACCTCTTGCGCTTTGGAGTATTGTTGTGAACATCCTCCTATACTTTCCAAACGGGAAAGCTCTACATGCTGCCAGTTACCAGCTCCCCAATCATGAGTGGTATTTTGAAGGGATCTGTTTCTCAGGTGTGATGGTAAGTGCTCAGTCTATGGATTTTTAGTGAATTGCATTCTACTGCAAATAATATTGAATAACTCTTCAGCAATTCCTTTTAAAAAAGAGCACATGGATTACTTCAACAAAAAGCACTGCAGTTAGAAAAACTCAATCAAAATGAAAAAAAAAGCATACTGAATGACAAGTTATGTATGTTATTAAGTGGAAATGACTTTGCCGGGTGTGTTGGGTTTTTTTTTTTCTGTTGTCTTTTTGTTTATATGTAATTAATGCTTGTATTATGGTGTAAAACACTATGTTGATTTAATCATCTGTGGAGGTTGAATTAGAGCTCTTTTACTCAAATGAAAAAAAAAGCTTCTCATGATGGTTCAGTAGCCTTTAAGAGCTGTATGCAACCCACTATTTAGAAGACCGAACAGGTTCACAATGCATCAGATAGTACTGTTATCAGACTAAATACAGAGAATTGTTTCACTGTGATTAGCATAGTAAGATTTTCCCTGTTATATTTGTAATATGCTCATCTGCAGTAATAAACTACCATGGAGTTGCCCGCTGTTCATGTGATTCACCATGTTCATAAAGAGCTGTAGCCTCAGAACAGAAAGTGTTATATGATCAAAGTGCATTGCACACAGTGCTTAAAAAGGGTTTATCTGCATAAGTGAGGGTTTTTTATGAAGGTGCTGAACCGTTATTAAAACATTAGACATTCTTTTGAAATTGTCTATTCTCTTTAAAGCAGAAGAAAAACCTTCTGTTCAAGCAGAAGAAAAAACCTACAAGACAGAGAACTCAAACAGAGAAACAGTTGCAAATGTATGAAAAAGTTAACTGCAACAGTGATTCTGATATTTTGAAGCATTTTTAGCCTTAAGATTATTATCAATTTATTAAAAATGCATATATCGTTCTGTTACAAACCCATCTGCAGCATGTGAGAGTATAGTTGTGATTCAGGAATATTCTCTTCTCATACTTCCCTTTTCAAACCTGTGCCTCTCTAAAAAGCATATTTGTGGTTCTGGAGCCCAGATCCTCTTTGTCAAAATTATTTAGGATCAGGCTTAAATAATCTAATAGTCTGAAAAAATCAGTATGAATACTTGACAGAAAATGAAAGTCCAGATGAATTTAATCAAAAGTTTACATTTCTGACTTTTTCTAGCATAAGTGTGGTGGAAAGGAAGGCAATTTCCTGATTTGTGTGCCTGTGTCAGCAAGAAGGTGTTGAACTGATGTATTTGTACCAATAAAAGACCCTTCTTTTTTTTCGCTGGAATTAATTCTTTTGCTTGTGAACTTCTTTTTATTGTTTCAGCTTCACTGGTGTAGCTGTGCCCAAGCTCGCAGCACTTTATTGTCATGGGAGATGCTGTACTTTTGTCTTTCAAGTACAAGACTCAAGTACAGCCTATTAAAACCACTCCAGGTCCATGTGTGCCTTGAGTAATTGTGCTGTCCTATGGATCAGCTTTAAAATATCATGACAGCAGAAAAGATGCAGTCCCTGCCTTCCAAAGGTGAAGGAGACTTTGGCTTAGTATCTGCAGTCATCTCACTGACTTTATGATGTCCTCTTACAGATCCTTCTTTTGGCAGCAATTCTAATAACACTGGAACGTAGTGTGTTCTATCGTTGCTGCCAGAGTGAGAGCTGTAACAAAACCTACAGGGTGAGTCTGTGTTTTATTTCTGTGCATTTCCTTAGCTTTTGTTTCGAATGCCCTCCCACTCCTGTGCTTCCAGCATATCCTGCTGCCCTCTCCACTGCTGTTTTTGCTTCCTTTCACAGAGTATTCTAAACTGGGTTGCAAGGCCACAGAAAGTGTAGCTTCTTTCTTCTGAAGCATAAGCAGGATGAAAGAAAATTAGACACACACTTCCCCCAAATCCTTGTAAAATAAAATAAGAACATAGAATGAAGCACACCAGCTAAGTAGCTTCATCCCTTTGCCTGTATTATTTGGAAGTGGGGATTTTTTCAGAAATGGCTCAATATACACTATCTGGGATGCAGACATATTTAATACATGGTTGTGTTCCTCTAGTTTATTTTGGGAAACAGCTTTAGAAAAATGCAAGTTTAAAAACTACACTCAAATAATATAAAACTTACAGTTGTAGAACAGTCTTAAACACTGTGTTAATCTTTATTTTGTGTGTGTATTCTTGCTACCCTTTACCTGCTATTTTTCTTTCTGAATTTTGAAGACTGGGAAAATCAAATGTGAAATTCAGCCCCAATGAAGTAGCTAGACAGCCTGAATGATCATATTTGCTGTTGACACTATCCCCACAAGGTAATACTTCTCTCTCTCTTTGCTTCAGAGTTTCATTTCTATTGTGCTAGCCCTGCTTGGAATAGCTTTCTCGGGATACAGTTGCATCATTTTTACCCTACATTTGATTCAAGGCCCTTTCTGCAATTCATCAAGTGGATGGAATTATATTTTCAAGGACACTGCTGGAGGGTAAGAAACATGGGTGTAACTCTTCTGTAAGAAATTGGTTATCAAATCAGTAGTCAGAAACATTCTTCTTACTTCAGTCTGGTGTTTCTCCAACAGGTACCTCACAGATTACCCTGCCTGGTCTAAGTGCACAGAACCTGCTAACACAGTGCAATGGAACATCATTTTACTCTCTATTTTAATAGCTCTCAGTGGATTGCAATTGATCATCTGCATTCTCAAAGTAGCCGCTGAGTTGAAACGAACACTGTGTGGGACCTACTCTGTTTTTGTGCAGGTAACAAAACACAGCATCTCCTTGTCACTGTAGCTTCAGCAATCGCTCTCAGTTGGGGACCTACCCTTTTTGTCTATGCATTCTCTATGCTACTGCATATTTTTTCCAGAGAATATGTACTGATAATACATTTGTTTGTTTTCATCAACCCACTAATTTCTTGTGGTACACAGAGGTTAGTGGCTGCTCACTCTGACCTTTAAGACTAGGACTGAGAAGGAAAAAAGCTAGTTAGGAAATTAACACCGAAGCAGAGGTTGCTGAGCAGCTTTGTTCTATTCAATTTACAGAAATTCTTACTAATGTGTGGCTTTCACGGCAATGAGGAGAAAGATTAGCACTTTGTTTTTTACTTGCAGGCTGGAGTTCTCTGAAAATGGCAAGGAAATTGTTGCTGCTTCTCCCCCACCCCTGGAAAAAGACAAATGGCCTCTCCATAATCCAAAGCAATAGATTTGAGTGCTACAAAGTAAAATGAAAGCCTTGTCTTGAATCTGTCTTGAAACTTCTCTATTTTGGATAAAGTATATTTGAACTATCTGACATCCACATTTTTCTTCACCTGTCCTGTTGTGCCTGGCAGGGACACTCAATTTTTTTACCCTCCAACTTGTTGTGACGATAGGGATGTTTGAATACAATGGAACTGCTTTTATATTGAAGTAATGTACCTTATTTTTTTCTTTCATAAACTGCTGTAGAACTGGTTTTGTACTCCCTTGTTGTTGCTTAGACCATATGACTATTTGTTGCACTAAAAGGGCCTAATTCAAAGCCCAGTAGGGAGGTTGTTGGTGCACTGAGTGAAGCCATGAGTTATAAATGGATGAATTTTAGTTACAGACAGACCACGATGGCAATGGATGGCAGATCCTACCCTGCTCCTTCCATCTTAGATGTTCTTAACTGCAAAAAGCAATAACTGAAAAAAGTCCATCAAGTCTTCCTGTGGTAAAAAAGGCACCTGGGCCTGACTGACGTATTAGACACACAGGTCTGAACTCAGGGAATTGGTACATATTAATAGCTGCAATAGTTTTCTTTACACTTAAAGGCAAACTTTTTTCTTTTTGTCAAGTATGATGTGACTTGAGGCAACATATGAGGAAACCTTGTGAGCACCCAGTACTAGCTAATTAATATTTTTCCAAGTATCCTGACGTTGTTACAGTGGAAGGCTAACATTTTTGACAATAATGATCAGATGAAAAAAAATAACCTGTTTTAAATTAGCAGGTAAAAGGTATTTTTACTTTCTCAGAAAATTATTTTTTCATTCCCAGTGAAAATTCAGGGATTCACAATGAAGTGGACACCCAACACATTTGCAGTTGCATGGGCAGGATTTGGCTGTATTAGGCACTCCAGTTTTTAGACAATGAACACTCAGAGGAATGAGAAATATGTACTTCAGACTTGCAGTAATGCATGTATCCCTATTACATCAGAACTAGTGGGATTCAGGTACACTGTCATCGAACACTAAACACTGTTAGAAATGCAAACCCTACAGTAAGTGTGAGCTTTGGGTAATTTATTTAGAAAAAAATAGAATATATCAGTCATTTAATTCTGTTTCAAGACAATACTGAGATTTTTGCCTTCATATTCTTTCATCAGATTGTTTTGAATAGCTGATTTCTTCCTGTAGGATTTCAAGAATGCATCTAAAATTTTGATTGCTTAATTTCTTTTCAGTTGCAAGAAGTAATAAAGTAATTAATGATATTTAAGAATGGGATTAGTCTTTCGGGAGATGGTTCAAGGTGGCATAGATTGTCAGAGGTGCATGATACAAAAACATAATGATGAAAGGAAGACTGTGTCATTGCATGCTTGTTTTTCTCTAGACTTAAATATTTGACATACCATTTATCTTAAATGATAATCCTGCATTTTTATGGATTTGCATGTGGACAGAAGGAAAAGAAAGAAAACTTAAAAATCAACCTGTACTCCTTCCAGACATCTCAGAGAATCTTGCTGATTACTTGCCTGCACACTCTGGATCTGTCTTTTTATCATTTTTTGTGTGATTGTGTCTGGTGAATTTACATTTCCACTCTGTCACAGACATCTCCTAATTTTGGGACTTAAATTAAATTAAGAGACATGTAATGTAGTTCTTGTTGAACTTCCTGATCCTGCAACCCTTTTCACCCATGATCCAGAATCTTACATGTCCATTGCCACAGCCAGATTCAACTGCAACTTGGTGGTTCAGCTTTTAAAGGGGCAATTTATTAATTTGAAATTATTATTAAGAATACTAAAGGCTAACATTGGGTTGTATTTCCAAATTTAACAGCCAGTTTTACACAAGGCTTTTGGATGTAAGGCAAAGTAAACCTTGATCTAATCTAAGTCTTGATTCAATCCTAAATATTTTGTCTTTAAAAAGAGGTGCTATGAGCTGTGCCTGGTAGCAGAACCAAGATTCCTGTAAAGAATTTTAATTAACTGGCTTGAAATCTAGACATAACCAATGATCCTGATGGCAGTGTTTGAGGTGATATGACGATCCAGCTGCAGAACACAGACCTCACCCAACAACAGCAGGGAGAAGTGGCCCTCGGGGCCAGGACAAGGATTGCCCCATATTGGAATGTGAGAAACCTTTTTTGCGCAAGAGTTCCTGGACATGAAATGCATGTCCTGCCTGCTGAAATCCTCACATAAAACATTCCCAGCACAAGAGGAAGAAAGCTGCCAATTTGAGTTTAGAAACTCCTGGCAGGGAAGAGTTAGTGCTGAATCTGCAGTAAGAGTTCCAGCATTATTTGTCCCCCACAGCCAGTGCATTTTGCCAGAGTTTCAGGATCCTCTGTCTGGAACAGCAATGCCGTTCATTTAAAAGACTGCAGCTGGAAATCACTGTAGGCACTCAGCTTTGTAGTGAAATACTGTGGAGCTCCATCCACACCTTTGCATTTTTGGGTATGTCAATACTTGTGCAAGTGAAAGTGACCCTTGTTAAACTACAATTTCCTGATTGTTCCCATTTTGGATTGAGGGGTTTTCCACATACAGTGGCAGAGGACAAATGAAGCTGCACCAGCTCTTTAAAGGGCATTTACCTGCAGAGGTTTGCAGGCAGCCAGAGCAGCAGCATGGGCAACAGGCAATAAACACGCACATCATTCAAATGCAGGAATTGTGAAATGGTGGTGGTTCAATTCAGCCTCACTGTGTGATCTTATTGAGACCTTCTGTCAGAATATTCCATTTGGGGGGTTTGATTATTTATTTTCAAGGAAAATTTTTGAAGTAAAATATTGACTTTATTTTTTCAATGCAGTTTTGGGGATTTTAAAAACAGAATATTTCAGCATCATCAATATGAGAAATAAAGTACTATGGTTTAAAACAATAAAGGGATGATCATGATACCAAACTGCAGACTCATAATTTGACTAATTAAATAGGATCTCTTTATTTAGGTCCTGAGAGAAGTTCTTGCTTTTCAGACACCCTCTGAAGATAATACAGACTTGAGAAGCTGAGGTACTTCAGGCAGTTTTTTGAGTTCCTTAAGAAAAAGATAAGAGGAGTATGCTTAGGCATACAGATAATCTGAAAGTTTGGGGGAGGTATGGTTAAAAGTGGGAGTGGAAAATATTGCCCATTTTTACATAAGAAAAACATTCAGTTCTTTTACAAATCAAGGAAGAGTAATTTAGAGTATTCAGGGGTGTGAGGCAAAGTAAAGCTTGTATTTTTTACCCTCAAATAAATGTGGATATTTCAAGAGTATTGCCTGTGTGGATTTTCTCTTCCTAAATCAAATGGAAATCTGAACAAAAATAAATCAAGAACCTACATGCGCATGAACAACTTATTTATTAAGGAATGTTTTAACAAATGATTTTGGATTTAAGTATTTTAACAGGAGGTAAAATTTTCTCATTTTTACCTCACTTTATTTACCAATGGGGCATGTGCAACCTGGATAAGCTGATCTTTCTACTGCACTACGTATCTTCATCCATGGCAAAGGAAAAGAAATCCCTCCAGAAATAATTTTGAACATGTGACATCAGTCTGTCAAACTCCAGAAATTTTATCATAGATTCAGGCAGATTTCAAAAACTCAGCTTTGGCTTTGTCATTTAGAGAGAAGTAGAGTCCTCCATTGAATCCAGATATGTAGAAATGTGAAGAAATTAAATATTCTGACAGTGTCTGCTAGGAATAGTGATTAAAATTAGTGAATTATCTTATACCATAGTCCTGGTGAATAAAACTTATTTTTTTATGTCATTAAAGGAAAACTGCTATACATTAGTTATGTGTTGAATCTTAATCTTCTATCCGAAATAATCATAATTTTTCTGACCAGTATTAAAGTTGCAAAGGATATCTTGCTTATTATGGATAATTTTAAGTTGCCATACAATGGCAAATTGTAATTCAGAATGAATGTGATTGTTTCAGGGCTCAGAGCACAGATGACATTTTTAAAGAATTCCCAAGTGACTGTAAACACATAGTTTTAATAGACGTTTGCAGGTGCAGGTGCCTTTGTATGCTTAAAGTTTCAGACACAACTACATTGTAATGGATATATACTCAAATAAGTGCAATTGCAAACTTTAGTTAGGTGGTTTTTAAGTGTTCCATGTTTAGGGTCCAATTTTGTTCTTATTTTTCAGTCAAACCAACACAACATGTTGGCAGAACTTGCATAAAGCAAAAGAACCCTTTGGCACTGGTTAGTGTGCCAACAGTTAAGATTATCTGGATCTTTGGTTTTTAATCATTGAAGAAAGTAGCTTATCCTGTTTGGCAACAGACTGGGAGGAAGATAACATAGCAGGATCATTTTGTGGAATTTCTGAGCCTCATTTCTGCAATACTGAAGCTGCTTGGAAAGTGAATGCAAACCTCCCCACCTCCATCCATGAATAGCCACTACTTTCCATCTCCAGCAATATGTGTCACACTTTGTGCTAAAATTACATTTCTAAGGGAACTGTGGTGGGTGGCAGAGCTAACCCAAGCACTGGTGGGCACACTAGTCCCCTCCCTTTTCTGCTTTTCCTCCCTTTTGTGCCACATCAGTTTGGTAGTATGAACAGACAGGAGCAGGCACAGCTTGGGCTCCTTGTGTCAATGCAGGGCAGATACATAGGGGAAAAGTGTCATTTAGAACTTTTCAGTGTGCTTGAGAAATTGTGTTCTTGTGCCACATATCAGACGATTATTTTCTCAGAAGAATACAAGCTGTAGAGAGAGTGGTGAAGATAGTGAAGAATGTAATGAAGCTTAAGTCTCTAAATCCATTCAAATCTGCTTTCTATTCAGTGACAGGATTTATACCCTACAACAAGCTGAATGCTAATTTTTGTGATTGTAGGTTGGCAGAAATAGAAAAATTTTTTTTTCATTTTCTGATCTGACGAGGTTACCAGAATCTTATGTTTGTTCTTGACACACAGAGACATTGTGCAATTGATTTTATTGTGTTCACAAAAGCAAACATGAGCAGGGAGGGGGAGGTAAGGATGTGGGGAGTAGGAGAGATAGAAACATATAAAAGGAGATTGCATATGCCCGTCCTGTGTTTTTATTTCATGTTTTCCATAAAGTCCATGAATGCAAAATGAAGCTATTTCTCCTAAGCTGCTTGCTGGTTTCTTGCTGTTGCCAAGCTGGGGCGGTGAACCGGGAGTACTATATTGGCATTACGGAGTCTGTCTGGAACTATGCACCTGGCAATGCCAATGCCATCTCTGGGCAGCTTTTTGCAGATGAAGAGTAAGTAAAACAGTGTCACTGGTTGAGTTTTATTTTGCAACTTCATTTGGTTTAGACACCAGGGCTGTACTGAAAACCTGGTGAAGGCAGTCAAATGAGACTTGTTGGTGTCAGTGGATTTTCTGTCAGATATATAAGAGAATTTTGATTTTTTTTTTCTGGCTTGCTTGAGAATGGCATTCCAATGTTTTTCTAATTTAAAGCACTGGAATATGCAGTAGAGTGTGAATCTGTTGTAATGAAATATTTACTAAGTAGAGACTACAATAAGACCCTGAATGTTTAATGGTGTTTAATTTTGAATGCCTAAAATGCCAGTGCTGAAGAAATTATTTTTGTTTTTAAAGGCAGAACACTGACAAACTTAAAACTTTCCTACTGAGCATAGGATAACTGAATAACTTTTTAGTTATTCATTCCTGGCAGGGATGGTTTTCACTGGTGCAGAAGCACAGCTAGGTACTTCCACCCACAGTGGAGGAGCTGGGTTGCTTGTTACAAGGCAAAGAGGGTCCTGTGCAGAGTGAGAGCAGTTAAGTAGGCTGAAGATATGTAGGGTGAGGAGGAGGGAAGCAGCTGAAGGTCTGAATAATCAATAAAGAAAATCCAGATATAAAATGCATCAGAAAAATATTTGAAAGAGGAAAACTGTTCCTTTCTTCTCTTTTTTCAGTGCCTTTGAAATCAAATAGGACTATATCAAAGCAAAAACAATGATGAGAGAAATCAGAAATTGGAAAAATCTCAAAAATGCAGTTCTCATTTAGTCTGTGGATGAGGGACTACAAGATTTCCTGTGGTTTGTTTTCTTTAGTGAGAGCCTCAGCCATAACCTACCATAACGATCAAGTGTGAGATGAAGCAGTCAGCTTTTTATTTTTTCCACTCACAAATTTCATGAGGTGTAAGAGACTGCCAGGGATTCAGCAGGCTAGTAATTCTGATTGGGGGTGGAAACAGGGCACCTTGTCTGAGGATTGCAGAGCTGTGTTGTTGTACAGCAAACCACTACTATTCATTGCACTTTCACTGCTTTTCTCTGGGCTGTGGTCACCTGCAGTATGCTACATTAATTTCAGGTTTTCAGTGGTTGTATGCCTGCAATGGAGCCAGTCCCTTGTATTGTACTTCTCAGTTTTGGCTTCTCTGATTCCCCTACTCCTCCTGGATGCTTTAAGAGGCTGTGCTTGTGCAGAGATTGGTGTTTATAGGGGCAGAGAAAAGCACCATATATATTTCATTTAGTTTGCAGCTCAAAAGCCTCATGTACTCAGAATTATAGTAACTGAGCCTTTGCTCCCTAAGGGGAGCTCTGGACTGGCATTTTGATATTACACCTCAGACCTGTGCTTGCTGAAGTACCTACAATTCCTTCCCCATGCACTCAAACAATACTCTAGCTTGTAGAAAATTTTTTGCATTTTTGGGCAATATTAACTCATTTCACCACAAGGCTTCCATGTAGTCGTGCACAGCACTGCAGACGCCTGGTCTTTATTTGAGACTATTAATTAAAATCCACAATATAGATGCATTTGTGTATTTTCTTTACAGGCAGGCTGAAGTCTTTCTCAAAAGAGGACCACACAGGATAGGAAGCACTTACAAGAAGGCTATCTACATTCAATATACCAATCATTTATATGATGTGATAGTTGACAAACCTTCCTGGCTGGGTTTTTTAGGTCCTATAATTAAGGGAGAGGTTGGAGATTCCATTACTATTCACTTGAAAAACTTTGCTTCCAGAAACTACACGCTGCATCCTCATGGTGTAAGATATACAAAAGAAAATGAAGGTAAGCTTGATTCCATTCTGTGCCAGAATTTACCAAAAGAAAATCGTCCCTCTGAATGTAAGTGGTACTCTTCCATCGGAGAGAAGACTAGTCAAGTAAAAAGAGATTTAAATTAGGACATGATCAATTTAAAATAGGAGCTAGGTTTGATAATTTTTCAAGAGTGAAATGCAAAGCCAGAAGTGGAATTTTACCTGAAATAAGAGTATTTGTGTTTCAACCAAAATAAAGATATAAAGGCATATAAGAGATTCAGGTATGGAGGACACATAAAAATTTGATGTTGTGAGGAAGATATTGTTAACAATAATAATGTACTGTTCCAAATTCTTAACACTAAATTTCTGTTTATGGTATATGAGACACGCAGGAGTTGCTTAAAATGGAGAAACAGATACTGCTTAGTGATTCATTTTCATTACAAGTAGTATGTGCCTTGGTAGAGACACACTCTGTGGGATCAGAACAGTGTGTTATGTAGCAGTACCCACACTTTTTGGAAATTTTTCTGTTGCTATCATTCCAGCAACACCTATATGCCTTCAGGGCATATACAATTTTTTAGAACAGTTTCCCAGATTAATATTTAACAAATGTTTTACAAATATTTGAGTTGTTATCTTTTTACAAGAAGTACATAGTCCCCTCTAAATAAATTAAGGGCTAAATTTAATGGGCCATTACTCAAAGCATTCCTATGGGCTTCAAAGGCAAATGAAAAGATTCCTAAAGAGAAAGAAAACATCTACTCATCTGATTTTAAAGTTGTGGGGTATTAACCTGTATTTGGATGTTCAATCCATTTTACTGCAGCATGTAGTCAACTTCCAGCATGGCAGGCGCTATCCTGACACCCTATTGTGAATGTGTTACGCTAATGGTGGCTGTGTGGAATTCCTCAGGTGCTTTCTATCCTGACACCACCAAGGATTTGCAAAAGCGAGATGATGCTGTGAAGCCTGGAGGCCAGTATACTTACACATGGGATGTGACAGAAGATCAGGGTCCAGCTAAAGCAGATACAGACTGCATAACCAGGGCTTATCACTCCCACATAGACGCTCCAAGAGATGTGGCCTCAGGGCTTGTTGGGCCTTTAATAATTTGCAGGAAAGGTAAACCATAAATAAATAAGTGAGAAAATAAATACATATGCAAGGTGATTGATAATTATCATTGTTAAATATCAGTGAAATAACTTCCTGGAAGAGAAGATTGCAATTGATTTTGAAATAACTGCTTTTGGTCTTCTCAATCAGCTGCCTTCAATAGCGTAGGAAGTAGTATGGTTTTGTGTATGAGAGTGAATATAATTTGCAGAATACTTTGTTATATAAGAGAGATGTGCTATGCTAGCAACGTGCAAGGGATTCTAAATACTGATAAGAAAGAGATTAACATGCAATATTTATTCTCATTAATTTTATAGAACCTGTCAAGCAGATTTTTTTTCCTAAATGTGTCTGTGAGTTTGTGTATATGGTCATGCTCAAGGAAAGTCTCAAAACATGAAATAAACAGGGTCCAGCCCTACTAAAACTATAGTTAAAACTTTCAAAATAATTAATGTCAGTTACCCAAGATTTTGAATATACCACTTTATTTTTCAGATACAATGAATAGGGACGGTGATCAACACTTAAATGCTGAATTCATCCTTATGTTTTCTGTGGTGGATGAAAATCTCAGTTGGTATCTAGAGGACAATATCAGAACATACTGTTTTGAGCCTTCCAAAGTGGACAAAGATGATGAGGACTTCCAGGAAAGCAATAAAATGCACTGTGAGAGAACATTTTATTAATGTTGCTTGTCACTGATATCATGAAGCAATATTTTTCCTTCTTGTCTCTTTTAAAGATGAATTGTAGATTTTTTAAAATTGGGATTTTTCTTAGAGGATTAAGGCAGATTCTTTTAAATAAAAATAAAAAAATAAAAAGTGATGACCATTATTATACAATCAAACCTTTGGAGTTGCGATATAAATTTTTTAGGGGCCAAGAAGCTCTTTGTTTTTTCCCAGGCACTCTAAACAGTGTTGTGTTACTTTGTTCTGTTTCTTAGTCCTGAGCTCTGTACTATAATTTCACAGTTTAGAAAAACAGTTTTTACTGATAGTGTAAACAAATAAGATATCTCTGGCTCTGGAATGTATTCCAGAATGATAGCTATGTAGAGGAAGCATGTGTCTGATACTGGCAGTGATTTTCAAAGGTGTTGAGCTTTCTTTTGAAGCTCTTTCTATTTTAAAGAATAGAGTAATGGTTGTATGATGCCTGCATTTGAAGAAAGAATACTAAGGTCTGCAAAGTTAACTGTAATAAACAACATTTATTTTAGCAATCAATGGGTATATGTATGGATACCTCCCAAACCTCACAATGTGCATGGAAGATAAGATAAAATGGCATCTTTTTGGTATGGGTAATGAAGCTGATATCCATTCAGCCTACTTTCATGGACAGACCTTAATAGAAAGGCATCATCGAGTTGACACCATCAGCCTCTTCCCAGCCACATTCATTGATGCTGTCATGATACCAAGGAGCCCTGGGGAATGGCTGCTCAGCTGCCAAGTGAATGACCATATTGAAGGTACAGTACAAGGTTCAGTGATTAGAATTTCTTAGCTTGAACTAAGAGTTTACTGAGTCACTTTTGCAGGGCTCTTGACCTGGTGATATGCCAGGCCATATTCTCCTCTAGGTAACAAAACTCTCAGAGAAATTGAAATGCCTACAAGTGCATTAGATGGGTTTGAGCCTGTAGCCATGGGAATCAAGGGATTCTTTTCTCTAATGGATGTCATCATCAGCTGACAGCAATTAGCCCATCTGCATTTTTGCAAACCTGACCTTCGGGCAAAAAATCAGCATGATGTTTGCCTCCTGCTGGAGATAACTAACAACGATTTTCTGTTTGCCAGCAAAAGTTGGGGGTCGTTCCATGTTTGACAAGGGGCACAGGTCAGGCAGGCTATCTTGCTTGCTGACGAATACAGGTTCTGGAAAGTGCATTCATGAATAAGCAGAGATGTTCTTTTCTCTTCCCTGTATTATCCTGTATTTTCAGTTTTAATAGCCATATGAAATGCTTAGAAGTTAATTCCATGCTTTTGAATGATCTATATTCCTGTGAGAGAAATAATTTGTCACAGAAGTGGGAAAGAACACAGAACTGAAAATCATTCTCCAAGACTAGAAAACTCCAAAATAAAAAGAAGTATGTAACCTACAGATTCAACTAACAAATGTTCCAAGCTTTATCAGATCAAGCAACATCAGATCAAGCAACATCAGATCAAGCCATCAGATATGGCTGAGGCATCCTCACCAAGATTTAAATCCTTCAAATTGGCCTGATTTATAGCTGTAAAGGGGCTCTCTTCACTATGTTATTTGTATCTCCAGCAAGCAGATTTTCTAACTGCTTCCGTTAGGATACAGACTTGGGTGTTCCACAAGCAAGTGGAAAGGTGGTCAGATGTTACCAGACTGACCCTGGCTAAATTGTTCACTCACAACACTGTGTCCACTCTACCATAATCTTCTCTGCCATGCCAGTGGCAGCTTTATAAGCAGAATGCCCTTTACCATACCTGTCTGCCTGCTGCAGACACCATGGCTGTGTTTCTATATCCTAGCTCAGCTGGTGTGCTTTCTTTTATAGCATTCATCTTCCACTTTGTGATTTGCATATCCATCGATGCTGTGGGAATTGTCCAGGGAACAGAAGAGCTGTTGGATGCAGGGAAAGAGAAAACAAAATGCAGTTCCTTCTCCCTAGGTTTCTCTAACCCCTTTTTTCCCAGGTGGTATGCAGGCCCTTTTTAAAGTAGAAGATTGTAAGAAATCCACATCAGGTCGCAATGAGAGTACAAAGATAAGACAGTACTTCATTGCTGCTGAAGAGATCATCTGGAATTATGGCCCATCTGCTGTGAACCATTTTACAGGACAAGAATTAATCATTGACAGGTAAATGCCTCTAATTAAAGAAGGCAATTTATTTTCCAAGCAGAATTGATTTACACATGCTGAACAAGGTAAGACATATGGTAGAACTGACTTGTAAGCGGAATTGCTCATTGTCCTCATCTGTGCTTAAATATTAATGCTAGAAGAAATACCAGAAAAAATTAGGTAATTTGTTTTCCTTGTAATCTTGCCTTAAATTTTGCTGCTATATTAGTCATTTCACTAGGATTAAGATTAACTATTATGTCATATGTAGGCTGTTACTCCTGACTATTGAAGATGGCTGATTATTCTGAGTTAGGGAACAAAGTAGGAGTTCATGACCATTGCCTTAGATGATGAAACTCATGCTAACGGTATCTCATCTAGGAAACAGCTTGCATGAGATAATTTTGCCCTTTGCACTGTGGTTACATATTTAAGACCTGGATCAATTAACAGAATACATTGATTTCTCAAGCTTTTCATCTGTGACTTAAAGCATACTTACCTTTTCCACAAGCAACGAGGCATGGTTCATTGTTTGACTAGTGTTTGGAAAACACTGAATGGTCCTTTCTTAAAGAGTAGAAGTGTAGACTGAATTGTCTCATTTTATGTATAGATGTTACATATTCTTGGTGTTTGTCCTGTTGAATTTTTGTAACTGTTCCTGTTGATTTTTTGCAGCTTCTAATTAAGAGAAGAGTAAATTTAAGGTTATGAAATGTTGACTAGAAAACATTGTTGATGAGTCTCTAAGGATACTGGCTTTGTACAGCACAGTGGCTTTTTCTTAATGAGAAATTAGTAAAGGATAATGATTCCCACACATCTTCTACAGGACTGCCTATAAGTATGTAACCATACCACTGAAAAGAAACCCAAAAGACAAACTCAGCATGTCATACATCAGAAAACAGGGTTGAGGTCCGACTGCCTTTATACACCTGACCATTTTGACTGAAAGTGTTTGCATCTATTGCAATTTCTTTTACACAGTGAATCTCACATCTTTTTTGAACAAAGTGAGACAAGAATTGGTGGCTCCTACAAAAAAGTGATTTACAAAGAATACACAGATGGTTCTTTCACTGAACATAAAAAACGGCTTGCAGAGGAAGCACATCTTGGACTCTTAGGTAAGAGAATCTAAAACTTCTCTTGTCAAAGATTTATGAGAGTAAACAGTTGCTTCCACAAGTTAGTGAGGAGCACCCCCAAGGAGAATCCCTTAGCTCTCCCTGCCTCCAGCAGTTGTTAGTGCCTGTGGCTTCCCCCAAGATGTAAAGAAGCTCTTGAATGCAACACATTCAAGATACCAGCTCCCCTGTAGGAGCATGCCATGGTCTCCAAAGGTCAGGCTCTTAATTACAAGGCCAAGCTAGGCAGATCTAGTCCTATTGATAACTCTGCTGCTCCTGCCATGGGTTGGTGCTTATGTCTGCAAATCCCATTCCAAAGGGAGGAGCTGTCCTGAAAGTCACTAGGCCTTCACATGAACTGGGATATGTTGCTGCTGGGTTGTCGTGTGATTCAGGCCACTTGCCAGGACCTGGTCTGTGGCCACAGAGGCCCAGGGGGCATTCCTCGTGCAAGGGAAAAGACAGCCAGCCACTGAATACCATAAGTTTGTGGGGACCTGTGAACCATTTGATAGAAATATCCTGTAATTATACCATGTACACTTTTCCAGGACCTGTAATCAGGGCTGAAGTGGGTGAACGCATCATGGTGACCTTCCGGAACAATGCCAGCCGCCCGTTCAGCATCCAGCCCCACGGTGTGAGCTACCGCAGGAGCGACGCTGGGGCACGCTATGGCACCACCCCTGGAGGTGAGACACCCATGGGGGGCTGCAGCCCCCCAGCACCCACTGTCTTACTTGCCTGTGTGTTAAAGGTGAGAAGAGAAGGAATGTGGACTTGGCATAATTCTAAATGCCGATTTCTCTAATAGGTACCGAATCTCCAGCCTCTCATGTGAGTCCCGGCACCACATTTACATATGAATGGGATGTGCCAGAAGATGCGGGTCCCACAGAAGAAGACCCAGACTGTTTAACTTGGCTTTATTACTCAGCTGTGGATGCAGTCAGAGACACCAGTTCTGGCCTTGTGGGTCCACTCCTAGTGTGCAGGAAAGGAGCTCTGCTTTCTTCTGGGAAACAGGTCAGTCAAAGAAGAAAAATGGAAGCATGTGCATCCTCACAGCTGAATCTGTTTTTTCCACCCAGACTGCACCATCTCCTCTCCACATCACAGTTTCACTCATGTCCTAAGGGGAATAAACAACATGAGGAAAGTGGGGCTGTTTCAATCTGGCTCCAGATAGACAGTCACCGCAGTGTGAAAACACCCTTGTCATGAGCAGCTGCTGGCATTCAAGTCTCAGCTATGATGAGACTCTCTAGGAAAAAGTAGAGATTTTAAAGACCAAATACCAACTCACTTCCAGAGGTGGTCCCTGTTGGTAAAAAGAGCATTAACAGTAGATACTTAGTTACCCAATACAGCAATTACAGAGCTTTGAGGTTATCAGAAAGAAGTATCAATGTATGCATTTACTCTATTTTGTGACTTGTACTCATAAATTATTATGAACACAGGATTTTTTCCCCTGACATTTTCTGTTCACTCATTACTATTTTCCCTTCTACCATTTCTTCTCAACAGAAAAATGTGAACATGGAGTTTTTTCTACTTGCCACAGTATTTGATGAGAATCTGAGCTGGTATTTGGATGATAATATTTTGATGTTTACACTAAGTCCTGATAAAATTGACAAAGATGATGAAAACTTCCAAGAGTCTAACAAAATGCACTGTAAGAAAATTATTAGTTAGCCAAATATTAATTTCTACAATAAGGTATTTACTTTTATGGTTTTGTGTTTGAGGCAGGAAAGCTGTATAGTGTAGAGACATTTCATTCCTTTCTGGTGGAAAAAACCCTAAAACATTTCAGTACAATTCAGTTTCAACTAAATGTGGTAGTTCAAAGTATAATGCCAGATGTTCAGTGTCTTGCATGGCAGTCGAGGCTTTAGCATGGTTATTTACTACTTTGAGCAGATAGAAGGAGGAATAGGGTCTTCAGCCTGTGTGCAACCACTACGAGTGCAACCAGGCAGCAAGACAAAACTGACCTCTGCAGATGATGTAGCTCAAAGGAGGTTTTTCACAGAGCTACAGAGAAGTTGAGGTTGATTGGGACCTCTGGAGATCTCCCAGTCCAACCCCCTGCTCAAGTAGGGCCACCCAGAGCCACTTGCCCAAGACCATGCCCTGATGATTTCTGAATGCCTTCAAGGACAGAGACTCCACCATCTCTCTGGGCAGCCTCTGCCAGTGCTTGGTCAGCCTCACAGTAACAGTGTTTCCTGATGTTTGGAGGGAATTTCCTGTGTGTCAGCTGGTGTCTGTCGCTTGGGCTTCTGTCCCTATCACTGGGTACCACTGGGTAGAGCCTGGCACCGCCCTCTTGGCACTCTCCCTGCAGATGTTAGTACAGGTGGATGAGATCCGCCGAGCTGCCTCTTCTCCAAGGCTGAAGGGTCATCACGGCTCCCTCAGCCTTTCCTCCTTGGAGAGATACTTTCTTGTCCCTTCATCATCCTTATGAGTCTTTGTTGCCCTCTTTCCAGTGTGTTCATGTCTTCAGCACTGGGGAGCCCAGAACTCAGCACAGCCCTCCAGATGTGGCCTCAGCAGTGCTGAGCAGAGGGCAGGAATCCCCCTCCCTCAACCTGCCAGCTGGACTTTGTCTCAGAATGGGTCTTTGCTTCTTTAATAGGGAAAAGCTGAGCTTCATATTTATTGTGATTTAGTACTGCAGATATGTTTTTCAAGTTTCACATGAAAAAGATATTTTTACCCTCAGACCCTAGCCCTGCCAGTAAGTCCAAACCTTTAAGCCTATTTGTTTGTGCATTTTGAAAAATTTTCCCCTCAAGGCCATTCCTGTTTACAGACTCTTAATGCTGAGCATTCAACAGTACCTGAGAAGCCCAGGATTTGAAAATCTTGCGAAGGACTATCTAGAAAGGGTTAGTAACTCAAACTAAAAAACCCCTTCTGATTGCCTCCACTGTATGGCTGGAGGGTGTTGCAGGGTATAAAATGGGATCCTTTATGCATCCTGTATATCTGATGAGTAGAAAGCGGGGAAATTTCCAGTTGGCCAAGGCAGCAATATGTCCTGTAGACATTGAAAAGGGAAACAGTTAGAAATTATTTTTAAACACTGGGGTTTAAAAGTTGTTTTGCTTGAATTGATTCTTTAGTTTTGCTGATGTGATAAAGTATTTAATTATTGACATTTCTGTCAGTCTAAGGCATGACATTACATCTGAAGTGTTTATTAATTAATCTCTATTGCAGAATTTAGTAATATATTAACCAAGGTGGGTTTTGCTTTCTCAAATCTTCTATAGCCATTAATGGTTATATGTATGGAAATCAGCCTGGTCTTGAGATGTGTAAAGGAAGTGTTGTTTCCTGGCATTTGATGGGCTTGGGTTCCGAAGTAGATGTCCATGGGATATACTTCTCAGAAAACACATTTATAACTAAAGGAACAAGAAGGGATACAGCAAATCTGTTTCCACATACAGTTCTTACAGCTATTATGAAACCTGATTCTGAAGGTAAATGTCTTACGTAAAAATCCTGTTACTAATGGAGAAACTGTTACCTATGAATGTTTTGTGCATAAAAACAAGCCTTAAGTAGCTTGTATATTGAGCCTGGTGCTAAAACTGTACAGCTGTGTTTGAAGGGCAGACTCTAATGACATATGTTTTTAATGATAAAGCCTTGATTTTTCTAGCTCCTCTGTATGCTGAATTTTATTACTCCACGTAGCCATACTGACAATGATTTTGGACCTTGTATCAGCAATAACCTGTGTCTCAGTCTCCTTAAGTCTTTGTTTCTTATATAATCCCTAGGAGTTTTTGAATTGGCCTGCCTGACAACAGACCACTACACTGGGGGCATGAAACAGAACTACAAAGTGAAAAAATGCCACTGGTGGAATGTAGATTTATCTATGTACTTGCATGAAAAGATTTACTACATTGCTGCAGTGGAAGTCGAATGGGACTATTCTCCTAACAGGACATGGGAATTTGAGCGGCACCAATATCATGAGGAAAGGTACTTTGGAATATACACCGGGAAAAAATGCAAAAAAAAGCAAAGGAGCAACTCACTTCTCCTCTGAACCTTTTCCTCTTCCAGACATTTCTAGACACACTTTCTTTTCACATATATTTTTTGGGCTCACTTGAATTTGTCCTTCCCAGCAGTCTTGTCATATAACTGAGCCAGACAGCACAGTGTTTGAGAAACAGCCCAGCACAGACCTTCTGTGGCACAGGTGTAGATTTTAATGGATCCTGGATGTTGCATGGGCATTCATTACTTACTGATGTTGGTAGTCCTTGCCGTGGAAAGCTTAAAATGTTCACTGTAATCTTATCTATGATGACTACATCCTGATAAACAAGGTCTTGGTCTCATGTTTATTTGTAGTCTGAATAAGGTTCTTTTTGACCCCTCAGTTTCATGAGCTTACACAAGATACATCCATGATTGAATCCACTCACCATGAAGCTTGTTGTCTTGTTTTATTTCTAGTATTTGAATCTCAACAAGAGAGAACCAATTGGATCAAATAATTCAAGCCAATCAGCAGAAAAGGCTAAACAAGAATGATGAATTTCTGTGTTCCACCTCAATAATTTGAGTGGCAGATTATAACTGTACTTCGTTATTAATTTCATTGTATTTCATCTTTTTTTCTGTTTGATTGTACACTTCCTTGCCCTGTATACCAGTGGACTCTGACATAAAACTAAGCACAAGTAATATGGACTATGGTGTTATCAGACTTTTTTTCCCCCTTACTGTGTCCAGCCCCCACGATCTCAGCAGAGAATCCCTTCCATTTAATGTCAGGCAGGCACCTAAAACTGTACATGTTTTAGGCCTCATTTCAGATGTTCACAAGTCGCCAAAGGCTCTGTTTTTCAGTATGCAAGTTGCTATGTGTCTTCTTGCAATTTGAAGCATTTGCAAGGCTTTCATTCAGTATTTTTTCAAGTACCATAGAGACTTGATCTATTTATAGTGGGGTTTTTAATCCTCTAAAGAGGAACCTTCCAACTTAACAAGCATGTTTTCATGTTGAAGATACTAGCAATTTATGAGATTACTTCTTCACTGAGGAGGATTCTTGCTTGATAGTTAATTGACATAACTGCAAAGATGTTCTAAAATATGTAAAGGAATGCATTTCTTTCTTCTTTTGGCAGCCCTGGCAATCCATTTTTAAATAAAGATGACAAATTAATTGGCTCAAAGTACAAAAAGGTAGTATATCGTGAGTACACTGATCAGACATTCAGTACTCTCAAAAACAGAACAAAAGAGCAGCAGCACCTGGAAATTCAAGGTAAAGTCATCATGTTCAGTTTTGAAAATGCATGCAATGCAGTGACACAAATCAAAAGATACTATTTGAATAATATTGACTACAGTTCTACCCACAAAAATTGCTTCAATCTAAATGGAAAACCTACTTGGAATTGCTACTTTTACTGTGGTGCTTTTTCTGCAAGATAGCATTGCTTGCTTTACAAGAAAAAAAAAAAAAAACAAAAACAAAAACAACAAAACCTTTTGGTTTTCTGCCTGATCAGTGCTGACTTAAGTTTTTCCTAAGTCAGCACCAAACTGGGCAGCAACATCCAAACTGACTTCAGGTACACAGTAGGTGCTCAGAACTTGAGACACAGAGGCCTATCTTTAATATCTCAAGTTGTCATAGTGAACATTATACAGTTTTCAGCTGAATTATAAGTCAATACTTTGAATTTGAACAAAACAAGCTGGCTCTTTGCTCTAATATTCTGTAAAACCAAGTTAATCTTTCTTTTCAATCCAACAGGGCCACTGCTTGTGTCAAATATTGGAGATAAAATTATAATAGTTTTTAAGAACTTAGCATCAAGACCTTACTCTATCCATGCCCATGGAGTGAAAACAGACAGTTCTGTTGTTGCTGTAACTAACCCAGGTATCAAGCCATCCTTTTATATTTCCAGCAGGTAACATCCAGACTTCTGATAAGCTTCCAGATAGCAAGAAATACATAATTTTTGTTTGTCTTGCTTCAAGTTCTTAAATTTTTTATGCTGATTATGACAAATACTTCTACAGTTCAAACGCCTCTGCTAACTATTGCTATGTATCCTAGTCCTTGACTGATGAGTAATTTTTTGACACAATGCAGCTGCACCTTTCATGAAAGCAAACAGATTTGGCTCTGTAGGGAAAGCATAGCTTATGCTATTACTTCTCAAGTTGCTCTGTGATCTCTACAAAAGGTACAATTCACTTTATTAAGTATGGTGAACTGGACAGTGCAAACATACCCACACACACACAAAACCATTGTCAAGAAGAATCAGGGATCTGAAAACTTCAAAAATTAATTGATTCTTATTTAATTCAGGTGAAACAAAAATATATGTCTGGAAAATCCCAGAGAGATCTAGTCCTGAAAGAGGAGATTCACATTGTATTGCATGGGCATACCATTCAACAGTGGACATTGTTAAGGTAAATTATTGATACCAGTTTTGTTCATGTCTCCAACATAGATATAGCCAAAGGAGACCTTGAGTTTTAAACTTTTTCTGTTTTCTCTGCCAGGTTATTTCCCCTATTACCATTCCTTTGAATTTAAATGTTTCTTGAAGGCATATTGCAAGAAAGTCAGGGCAGAAATTCAATGCTGCAAGACATTCATGGCTTTGCTTCCTGGTTGTTCTATGTTGGTATAGATCATCTCACAGTCCCTTCTTAAAGCTAATGCTTTACAGCTTGCTCAATATCTAATCAGTCATTTGTGGGAAAACTAAAATGCAACTGTGGAACACAGGTCTGCCATTTTTTACCAAGCATGAATGAGCTTACCATAGTATTTTTAACAGAAATTAATGTATTCCTGTCATTGTCTCAACAAATACAAATAAAGTGTCAAGAAGTATATTTTGAATGGAAATCAAGCTCAGAATTATAAAAATAGTTTGAAAAAAGAGCAATAAATTAATATGGAATAAATGCTTATTTACAGCAAGAGATGAAAATTAGGCAGTCTTCACTGAACTTGAATCCTGGGTAGTATATAACAGTGGAGAAATAACTTTGTTTGACACTGGCTGCCCTAATTCCCAGATACTGACAGCTGTGAAGATAGTAAAAGGATTCATACATGTCATTAAAAGTACTTCTGCTTAGTTACATCTTGCAATTATGTGCGTTTTCATTTGTCATTTCAGGACACTTACAGTGGATTAATAGGCACACTCGTTGTGTGTCATAGACATTACCTGCCATCATTTCACACCAAAAACAAAGTTCAGTTTGCTCTTCTCTTTATGGTTTTTGATGAAAATGAGTCATGGTACTTGGATGAAAACATTAAATTGTATTCTACCAACCCACTCCTTGTTGACAAAGAGGATAAAGAATTCCTTGAAAGTAATAAAATGCATGGTATGTTTCCCAATTTAGTTCATATAGCTCTGCAAATTCTATAAAATTATGTACTTCAAAGTACTGCATATAAATGCAACTTTTTCAGCCCCCTGAATTTCCAGTTCCAGGACAGACAGCCTGAAATTTTTTAGTCATACTGTTTGAAAACACTGCTAATGCCAGTGAATGACTTTTTTTTCCCAAGTTAAAAAACCAAAACAACAACAACCATCCCCCCTGGTATATTGTCATGTTGAAGTTTGGAGTAGAGAAAGAATAAAAATGAAATTTGAAGTTCTGATTTGATGTCAGTAAACAACTGCTCTGGGTATGCTGGAAAGGCTAAGTGCATCCTGTGGACAAAAAGTGTCTTTGTAAAGCCTATTCTTCTACAAAGATCTAAAAGAATTGCAGACCTTTTTTAAAAGAACTGCGAGTTCCACAGCTCTTTAAAAACTGCAATATTAGAAATGGTGTACAGCAAAGAAATTTTCTTTATTATGTTGTTCTTTCTAGTTCCACGTGGAATATTAACACAACCTTTGATATTGTGCTTTCCAAAGCTATTACTTTTGGATAGCATTGGCTTTCAAAACTTTTAAACTGTATGATATTAGAGATCAACAATACACAATACACAAAACCTTATTTGCTTTCTCTGTCTCACTTTCCTTCTTTTTAGCCATTAATGGAAAGGTGTTTGGAAATTTGCATGGCCTGACTATGCATGTTGGGGAAAATGTCAGCTGGTATCTGATGGGAATGGGCAATGAAATAGACATCCACACAGTACATTTCCATGGCCACAGCTTTAACTTCAAGGTATCAGGTCTTTTTCACTTATTTCTTGCTGTGTTAAGAATGAGAGGTAAGTCAAATACCAAGGACTGTTATCTATGGTGAAAAGTCCTATTACAATATTAAGCAGGGCTTGTACTTTGACCATAAGGGTTTTATCCCTCAAACCTGTATTTGATCAACATACAAGAGCCTGAGAATATCTGCCAGTAGCATTTGCTCACTGGTAACCTCAGAAGTGAGTTCAACAAGATAGTTGTGAATTTTTCACGCCTGTGGTAAGACAAAAGCTATAGTTTTCCTTCATTTCCACTTAGTTTCTAGTTTATTAAATTTTGGAGCATGAGGTGGATATACAAAGTGGTGCTTCAGTAGAAATGACATGCAAAAAGTGTGTTTAACACAGTTTAACTGTTGCTTCTTTTTGTCTTAAAGCAAACAGGGGTTTACCGGGCAGATGTCTTTGATCTGTTCCCTGGGACATCTCAAACTGTGGAAATGACCCCCCAAAACCCTGGAACCTGGCTGTTACACTGTCATGTTACTGACCACATCCACGCAGGCATGGAAGTGACCTACACTGTGCTTCCAAAGGAAGGTAAGAGCCATGTAGCTTAGTAACATTCTTTATGTTTTAATATGCACAGTGGGGCTCACAGACAGGCCAGCATCCTTAGAACCAGTTCTGGCACCCAGCAATATTCCATCTCTAGAAGCCACGATGTCCCAGGCCACTTGGTCATACTTCCCTCAGTGCTGCTCAGGAGAATGAAGTACCTAAAGGACTGGATGATAACTCTGACAATTACTTCAACTTTACCATCCACGAAATTCAAGTGACAGATTTCTTTTATTTAAAAAGAATTCTTTATGGGACAGAGTATTTCTGTACCCAAGAAGTGCCAGTAGTGTCAGACTTCATCTCCATTTTTATTCAAAACAAGCACAGCTGATAAATACAGCTGAATTCATCATCCCCGTACAACTGAAGTACTGAAAAACTAAAAGTGTTTACTTTTTCATGGACATGTTGTAGCTTTATGGACACTATTACCTTGCTCTAGCAATACTGCCAGTGAAAAATCTTAAATTTTGAAGAATTTTGAAAGTTCCTGTTTCTAAAAAGTTAATGCAATTTTAAAAACAACATTCTCCAGTACTCAAAAGACAGAGCATAACAGGCACTGACAGAAAGAGACCAGTAGAAATGATTCAAAATAGGTGATGTATGTTATATATATATATATACACATCTACATGATTTACATTATAGCTATACTAAAAATACAGAACGCAATGTTAAACAGAAAATTTAATTCTATTTGATAAACTACTGGAATGTGAAACAACCTAATTTTATTTTATAAACACTAAAGCTGATTTACAGAGTATGTTATGCCAGACCTCCAGACAATAAAAAAGGCTAATTTAAGAGTACACAGAAAAACATGTAAAAACAGACTTTCAACTTGGATGGGCAGGATGTAGGATTTTTTAGTATTAGTCATCTAGACTGCTTTAAAATGTACCCTTCAGTGCATGTTAATATTGTTTTTAAATCTAACTCACAGTATCCAGAAGGTACTTGGATCTGTTGGCCGCATGCACAGACTACTCTTTTGATGAAATGTAACAAAAAGCTATTTTTCCCCTTCTAGACAAACATTCTCTGTTCTCAAGATTATACAATCAGCTCAAGTGTAAAGCCAAGCCAGGCACTCAAGAATGATGAACGTATTTTAACAGTGATCCTCCAAGGTCTACCTTTGTTTCTTGGAAAATACTCTCTTCTGGACCACTCATCTCTACATGTTTTGGAAGATTTCACATAGTGGCCATGGCTAAGAAAAGAATCATAGACTAAGACAGCTGAATGGAAGTAACAGCTTATAAATATAGGTTTCTATAAATGAAAATAGTATCTTGTAAGTCAAACATATTCTAGGTGATGGTTAGTGCATGTTATTTAGCAGCTGAGGAACATGGAAGAGCTAATGAAATGTACTTTTTTTTAATTTGCAAATAAGCCTGAGTAACAGCAAAATTTGAGGTATCGATCATCATACTGTCACATTTTACTGGATAGGTATGTCTGTAGTAACTGCTTAGAAAACAGGAATTTGGTTATCACTTTATCCATAGGTTCGCACTGAAAAGATATATAGTAATGTACAACTGAGCAGTTAACAAAACAGTTCTACAATTTCTGTTGAAGTACTTTACAATTTTACTCAGTAGTATCTTTCAGGAATGCGCATTGAAAAGATTTGGCTTTCTGTTACAAAAATAACTCCAAGGTAAAATTAGGCTGAAATAAGCCTGATGAAATGCAGACAGCCAAGGTCAAAGTTTGGTGACTGTGGTACTGAAGAGCTTTGTTCTGACAACTCTTAAGTAACTCCTGCAGTGGAACCATTTTGCTGTCGCAGCCCTTGGCAACGGGAAAAGGGTTTCCTTCAGACGGAAGCAGCAGTATTAGAGCATGGCTGATGCTAATCAAAAATCAAAACAGTAGGCACGATATGGCTGTGTTTCAGTAACTCAAATCCTCACGTTAGATCTGTGCCAAATTAGAAGGAAAGATGTATGGGACAGGCAGGGAATTGAAGATACCTCAGCTTTATACTGGTAAAACTGAAATTGCTTCTCTGTTACAAGCCTAAATCTCTTTGGTCTTTTTAAAGATTATACTGAAACTGGCATAATACCTACCAGTAAGTTAGATCATTCATTTTACCTGTAGCAGGAATGGTATATAAGTTAAACTATTTTTGATTTATCTTTTTTGTTTGTTTGTTAATGTATTGTAGTTGAAATACAGACAATCTCTTCTGACTGACTTCTACAGGTTTAAATAACATTGCAATTCCAGTGAAAGCATTTTTATAGAGCCACTGTCAGCTAATTAGGCCTTTAGATGGTTTTGGGATCATGGGAGTCATTGTATTTTTGGTAATTGTCAAAAACCTTAAACTACATTCATAAGAAAGTTATAAACATTGTGACAGCTTATTATTACTGAATTCCAGCTCTGAAGTAACAGAAAGATGCTTTCTGCTCACCAGACAGACAGACATCAGTACACACATGAACAAGCAGCTGAGATGCTTACCAAAAATCCTAGATGTAAGAGTTTTTGGCTGGATTTATGGCCTAGTGGTACTTCAAATACTGTCTACTGACTGAGCACAAGAGAAGAAAGAAAACAAAGACCAGCAAGCCAACTGCAGTCTGTATCTTCTACTTCTGTTTCTCTTTGATTAATAGCCTTTTCTTGTGAATTGCTAAATTAAAACATTTTCAGTATAACACTTGCCTGGGTATGTAACTAAGATGACAGAGCAGTGGCCCGATTTTGCCAGCTAGAATTCAAGAAAATGTCTGTGATACAGCATCAAGTCCGTTGGGCCCAATTCCACTTGGAAAAGTAAGGTACTCGCTTTTACTCGTACAGTTAGGCATATGCCTGAGCCTGAACTCCTCCCTAGGTCAGTGATCCAAATAACAAAGATTAAAGACTGACTTTCTACTTTACTTTCAGGGAACAGTGTATGTTCAGTTGTGCTGTACAGTCTGTATTTCCTAGCTGCATTGGCATCAAAATTAGCTTTAAAACAGATGCTTTGCCTCAGGAAACAGCTGTCCTTCAGTAGTTGACACAAGATGTATGTGAAGGGAGTCCCACAGTACCTTATAAGGAGTTCTACTGCTTGTTTCATTTACTTTTTTATTACAGCACATTCTTTGTAGTTGAGGTGATAGCAGATCCACAGGTCATCGTTTTAGGTCAACAGCTTCTTCTGGCTGCAGTGAAGAAGATGTGGCAGAAAAAATGCTGCAGTTCCATCCTCTGGTAGAAGACTGAGGAAATCCCTTAGGTCCAGTTCCATTGCAACAATTGATAAAGTTTCTGCTCAGAGCAGGGGAGAAAACATTGTTTAGGTATTTTGAGAAAGAAAACCCCCAAAGCATTAACAATGTATTTATTAATTAAAGTCATCAAATAATTTAAATATTGCAACTGGAATAAAATTTGAGACATAGCCATTTAGGTGCAAACACAACTATGGGAAATCTAAAAAGTAAACTGAAATTATGACTTTGATCAAAACCATACCTTTATCTTGACACATCAGGTCTACACATGGCACTAACACTAATGAGGTCCTATCTCGTATTTCACGTTTTGTATGTAATGCAAAGCAAGCCCTAGAAATCTTATTAGTACCCTAACTCAACACTACCTGTAAAACTGGATTCTTTGCAAGAAGCTTCTCAGACCAAGCTGTGTAATGTTATCTTCTTAAGCAATTACAGCACAGTTACTGCATGAAAATAAATCCAAAGAAAAACTGCTGGAACCAGAAACTAGAACTCTATGATAGACAGTAGCAACCTGTGCTGCACAATGCAACTCCACAATGCTGTTTTTCTCAGGCATTCCAATGGCATTCTCTTAATAACATATATGTTTTATTTAATATTAATAATTTGTCAGAACAATCACACTGGCCCCTCAGCTATACACAGTATTATTAGCTTCTTACGAACATGTGACAATAGGACAACAGAAGTATTAGGGTGGATTTCTTGACTTTTAGTATTAACACACTGCTTTTTTCAATCTATGACCTAATCATCAATACACACTTAAGCCTCCCCTGTGTTATCAATACCATCCTATTACCCAAGAATCATATAGTCATTTAGCTTAGGAAAAAACCCAATCACAATAAGTTCTGTTTAGTAGGTTTTTTAATAGTGTCTATTCCTGACCTATACAGAAAGAGTATGATTACAACAATTTACCTGTTTTCAATACAAAATGAATGCCATGATTTTTATGAGACTACACCACTACATTGCAGAATTCTGTGCTACTGACCAGAAAGGCTCCTAAACTGCATTAGCTTTAACTGAAGAAAAAGACCCCCTTTTCTTCCAAATTATCCTATCAATAGTCCTTAGTCTGAACAGTTATTAAGAATGTTAGGTGATGTACAAAGCCTTCTGGAGGTGAGTTACAACCAATTGATTTACCTTCGAGTGATGAAATAAGAACAGGGCAGTCATTTCCAGTAAGTCTAGCTCTCTTGCAGAGTTCAGGAAGCAGCTTGTTCCACCACAGAGCCTAATCCAAAAAACCCCACAGCAAAAGTGTAAATCCGCAAGGACTGCAATTAGGAGTATGAAAGACCTGCTAAAAATACCTTGAACTAAGATGTGTACAAATACAGATCAGTTATTATGAACTCAATAATTAGTTTATATAATGCTTTGAAATGCAGTGATTTTGCATATGTTGTGTTCTTCAATCATCAGTGCAACTTTTTTCTGCTTAAAAATCTTTACACAGTGTCCCTCGTACCTCTATAGAAAAAGTCTGGAAGACAAAAAAGTCACATAATTATCAATACCAACACAGTCCAAGAACCATTTCTTCTCTCAAAACAGCTCCATGGAAAGTGGTGAATAGCATTTCTCTGTCTCCCAACCTGATATGTCTCATTCCAACAGCTGTAGAAGTAAATTAGGTTTTGTGCACGATTTTGTAGATAAGAATTGAGTGAATGAAAGAGATTTCTTTCCTCCTTTAAAACTTGGCAACTATTTTCTTTCCCGTCTTCAGATTTGGTACTGCAACCTCACATTCTACTCTAATGCAGAAACGATCACAGAAACTATATTCAGATCTGAATAAAAAGCTCAAATCTGGTTCTGAATAGAGTTCTAGTATATCTGTCTGGTAGAGATCATCTTTGCTGACTCTGGTCAGCAAAGCTGCATACAATTAATTGAATTGCTGTGTTGGGAAATGGAAATATATTGCTGGAACACTAGAATAAAATCGGTTCCAACACTAAAACTGTATAGAGGCCTTGGGAAAATGGGACACAAGGACATAATCTTTCCACTAGTGTACTGGTACCATTCTGATTGCTAGAAGGGCAGAAGATGTCACTACAACACAGAACATATTTAAGTGCAATTTTACTCGAAGGACCATGCTCTCTTATCAGTTAGCTTATTACTAAGATTTCACATTATAAACACTGACAAACAATTTAGAACACAGTCAGTTATTGAGAAACAAGGTAGCTTTCCATTTACAGCAGAAAAAGAACATATCACTTTTCTGACGCACTCTGCCATCTGAAAAGACTATGCTTTAAGTTTACTATAATGAATAGAGTAAGTGACAAAAGAAACTGGATGAAAAAATATTCCATTACAATTACTGGGACTGAGTTAAGGAATTAAAATGCCACGGAAGAGGCTAAACGCAAGCTAAGCAATTTACTTTGTCTGAAAGTTAGGCAATGTGAGCCATCCAGAGTCCAGCTGTCCATGCAGCATTTCAGTTAGGGGAGAAAACCCCAAATGACAGGGAATAACTGCATTAAAAGTAGCCCACCTGATTGTCACCTTTCAGCTCATGCTGAGCATAGAACACAGCTGCATCAGGACACCTTCTGAGAAGCTGGTCGATGGCTTCCTCATACCTGCCCAGACGGGTATTGCAGAGAACACGGATGGTGAGGCCAACATTGTCAGCCTCTGTCAGGGGCTCCAAAACAGGCAGAGCTGAAGCTATGTTGATTGACTGACTACATAAAAGAGACTGATGACAAGAAGAAAAAGATTGGATTTAAGACAAACATTGCAAAAAATGCTAACCATAACCTTAGAATAGTTTCAGGATCAGGAAATAATAGAGCAGTACTCAGGAAATAATAATTCCTATCATAAATATTGCTGAAAACTGAGAAAGCAAGTTTAGAGTAGATGCAAATGTAAATATTGTTATCAACAGAACTCTTCAGTATTGTTTTCTTCCATCATTTTAGTCAACCTTCTATTTTGACTTGGATAACTTAGGGGGAAAGAAGGAGGAGAGTCTGCTGGAGAAAGTTGTTCATACAAACATGAACATTTACAGAATGGATCTAAGATATAAAGCACTAAGATGTAACACCTGTTTCATACCTGTAGTCTTGAGATGTCTTCATGGTAATCTTTGTCAGATGAACATCCCACTGACATTATGGAAGTTACCCATGGGACAATCAACCCAAAATGACTACAGGAGTTTATCTATACAAGACAGAATCAAGTTGCAACAAAAGAAACATTTCTGTTAGTGACAGTTCCATATGAAACTCATTGCAAGTAAAGAAAATTTTAATCTCAAATAACATAATTTAGAAGACCACCTACCCTTTCTTCCTCGTCCATGCAATTTAACAACAAATAAACTGGAAACTTCTATTTAGTTCTGTATTTCAGCTTTTCTGTTCATAATTTCTTAGAAATCATCATTCATACGATTTTCTCATTTAGTTAGCTTTGTAAAATTGTAAATAATCAACCTGGCAAATTCTCATTGTTTTGTTTGAACCCTTATTTCTATCCAGAGCTGAGATTTCTGTTGGAAGCATATTTGCAAATGTCCCCAAAGAGTAGGACTGGCCAAAGACAGAAAGTCCTGGGGTGACGGTGCCTCTGTATCCCAGATCGCGAGATTGTTGTGTCTGGTGGCGGCAGCCTTTTCCCCGCACCCCCCCACCCCGGGCGGGCTGCTTCTGCCTGGCTTTGCTTTGCTGCCGCTGCTGCTGCTTGCCGCTTTCAGCTTTTTTTTTGCAGGCTTTTTCGCTGCTTTTTTTTTTTTTTTGGCTTGTTTTTGCCAGCTCTCTCTTTCCTCTCTTTCTCCCTCCCCCGTCCCTCAGGACCCTAACTGACTCCGGATCTGGTGGCTGGGAACCTGAGACCTGCTGCCTGGAACGTGAGTCTGCAGGAAGAAGCTCGGCGCCCTCCCTTCACAGCAACTGCCTGAGTATCATCTGGGGCTGTTTTTTCTTCCCTGTGTTGGGGAGTGTTCTTTTCCTTTTGTTATTTGTTAATAAACAGCTTTTTTCCACTTTTCCTCCGAGGAATTCCTTCCCGAACCCAGGGTTGGGGGGAAGGGGTGGTGGAGGTTTGTCTCCTCGTAGAGATTTTCCTCCTAATTTGTCCTAAACCAGGACACAGAAATACTAATTTGTAACTCCACACCACCTTATTTGATTTCAGTCTTGCTTCTTTTAAGAGATAAACTGCCTAGAATTATAATAATAAGGATGGCACTTGGATAGATTTTGGAGGAATACTGCAGTCCTAAAACTTCCTCTGTGTGGTTTACAACTTACTAGATCCTCTGTTGTTTTCAATGGCTTAGTCTCAGGAAGTTGCTTCCTTGATATTCTCCAAACATACTGAGAAGTAACCCTCAATAAGAGCTCCTGAAGTATTTCTTCCTGAGACGACACTACAAGAAGAGCTTCCCAGAAATCCACCAGGAGCTGGGGAATAGTGTTTTCACTGCTATTACACAACATCTAAGAATAAAAATGAAAGATGACAGCAAGTTAGACTATGGTGATTATTAGCAGCAAAGGTTAGAAAAGACAGGAGGAATGGTTTTTCACTTTTTCTAGAAGCAGAATTTTGATTCCTTTTTTGTCCTGTGATTCTATGTAATACACTGCTGTGCAAAGTAAAGAGTTCATCAAATGATTTTAAGGTAATCAATTCTGACCAACAGATTTGATTTCTTCTTTAAGATTTACTCCACTGCCAGAAGTATCAGTACAACTGTCGCCAAGTATTTACAAACTGCTATGAGGAGGATTTTTACACATGCCAATAGACAAGTAGGTGTCTTCAAAGGAAGTCTATAGTCCAGGATAAGATCCGCTGTGCAGCTCAGCAGGGTATCACAGTAGAACCCACAAGGAAGATGTTTTAAGATCTGCTGTGCCAGCAAAAAGGATTTGTACCCAGTTTCCAAATGGTTTTAAACAACACTTGTTCTAACTGGAACTTCATGACTTCTCTTTTTGATACAGGTCTTTCACAGTAACAGATATAGTAAAGACCGCAACAAACCTACATTGAAGAACATGTTTTAACCCAAGTGTTGCTTTTCATTGTAGATAAAAGAAAAAAAGGTTTGTCTATTCCCACTTGAAAGAAAACAAGCTTCAGGGGCACTAGAAAAACTACTAGTAGTCCTTCTTATAAACTGCAGACACACACTTTTCTTTCACCAATTTATACAAATCATCAGAACATTATATACTTTCATATTTAAGCCTGATTCTTTAGAAGTATGTTTTAATTCTGAAGATTTCTTTAAAAAGATCTTATGGAATTAATTTATCTAAATTCTGTTCCATTTCAGTGGCCTCAGGAATCTCAATCACTAGGAAACCACTGAAAGGGCTCTGAAATCAGGGTATTTTCCATTCAAATGATAGAGTAAAAGCAAAGAACTTAATGGATATTTTGGGTTTTGGGTTGTTTTTTTGTGTTTTTTTTTTTGCTTTATTTAACCAGTATTTTATTCCAGAAGGTCCAGTTTCTGACTCTGTAACCATCTATCATGACTAGAATATCTCCTACCCTCATCTCGCTCTTTCTGAAGAAATGCTGAAATGTGAGTGAAGGAGCAACTGAGGCTGCTTTTCTTTCCCACAACAATGTCACTATGAAAAAAAATAGAGGCAAAAACATGATCACAGGCCAACCTTGAAAAAGGTATCTGCTTCTTCTAGTTCAATTTTACTATTCTCATGTAAAGCCACAGTGGCAGCCACCAGTAAACCAGGCTGCATCTCCTTCAGGTGAACAGCAAACTCAGTTGGCATAACAATTCCTTCCTTACGCTGCTGCAGGAGTCGTGGTTGCCCAATGAAGCCACAAGCCAGTGTTGTCTACAAACATAATTAGATATAAATCAGGTAAAAAATTAAATATATAGATGGTTCTACTCAGTAAACTCAGTATTTCCTCAGGCAGTGAATTTTAGATGGAAGTAGTCAGGGAAGAAAGTAAATCCTTTCTGCAATTCATAGAGTAGCTCTCCAGAGACAGAGATCCAAACCATGTTCTGGAGTAGCGACTCCTGAAAAACAGGCCTTGTGCCTAAACACTGAAAACAATATGCTGTTGAAAGATGGAGTTAGTGCACATATAAAATGGATTTCACAAAGAAATCCAAGACATTTGATATACAAGGGCAGTTTGAAAAATCACTGACTTTCCAAGAGGCTACTTTGCTAAATTACAGTAGACTACTTTGCTAAAATGTGATTTTTATTTTGACAATAACCCCGAAATAATGATCAAAATGTGCTGCACTTTGCACAACAAGAATCTATTTTGAGTTATGTGAGTAGTTTTGAAGGTGAGTACAACAACAAATTATTCCCAATTTAAAGACAGTGGAAAAATAATGCCTAAGTAAATTAAATTAATTACACAACAAATATAAGCTACACCTAGAAGAAAAATTCATATTAGCTTTCTGAAAGTGATTTTTTTCCTACTTTGAAATAAAATGCTTTTTAAAAGGCGAAGTGCAGTAGAACGTATTTAAAAGATCAGATTAGAAAGAAAGAAAATCCAAGCAAAACCACTCCCGCCTAGGCCACCTTATTCTCAAAATAACATCCATGCAGTGTAAGTTCTCTCACAACGTGGCAATTTCACCCGATTGTGCTACAAAAGCAGGTGGTGCCGAATGCAAGTTTTGAAACAGCTCCTCACAGTTCCCACCTTGCAACTCAACAACAGCTAACTTTAAAAACTCTGCAGGACTTCTCCCACCAAAACATGATTTCTAGCTTTGAAACAGCTCCATTTATTTTAAAAGTGTTTAGACTCCCAATATCCCACTATAAGAAAAAGTCTCTGTTTCAAACTCTTATCACTTTTGAATATTCCAGTCTTGATCAAACTCAATAAGAATTTATAGACTGGTCTCACACATGTGAATATCTATGGCAGAGACAGCTCCACTAACATTTTTGCCCCCAATAATGAGGAATTCTTACTTTGATAGCTCTGAAGTAGGTTCTGATCTGTTTTTAATAAGAGTTAAGTGCTGTGATTCCACATAAGATGTGAAATTGTATACGGAAACTTCAGTTTGTGAGCACACTGGACAAATATTCGGTTCAAGAGCAATTTTATTACAGCTGTTTGCCTACAGATGGTGTTTTAATGGGCATATCAGATACTAATTTCAGGTGGAGAGGTGTAGAAATGCTACTATACAATCCTCCCATGCAGCTGAAGAGCACTGGCAAAGTTGGTTACATCACAGTAAAACAACATCTACCTGATCAAGAATTAAGAGCTTCGAAACTTGCTTATTTTGTAAGTCTTTGCCAAGACAAGACTACCCTACCTGCAGGGTAAATTGTACAGTCCCAGTGAATGTCAGCCCTCCATTCTACTATTACTGCAGACATTCAGTGGAGCCTATACAGCATATGATGGAGTGATCAGAAGTTTCTTTCACTGTAAAATGCAACTACAAGTCAAACTATTGACTTCGACATGTAAAGAATGAATAGCTTGTGCTCTTGGCATACTTTACCTCCTTATAGGAATCCATTTCATGTTCATACATTGTCAGGTCTCCCATTTTCAAAGCCAAGAAAGCCTTAGTAAGTGTCAGGACCACTGATGGCATCATCTTTTCTACTTTCTGAAGATACTTCACAGCTGTCAAAGGACATATGTTTCTCATGCTGGGACTGCAAAGGATACGAGGCAGCTGCACAGGGTCCATGAGATAAAATATCTGGAGAACTTTATTTCCTGATTCCTATTGAAACAAAAGCCATTTGACAGTTTAGACCTTTTCAGATATACATTCTTCTGTGGCATATTGAAGTAGTGCAGTTCTCTTGTTTTGGTTTTTGTGGCTGGTTTGTTTGTATTTTTTTAAAACAGACCAGTTCAACCTAGCTATCAAATCACAGCACCTTTCCTGCCTCTCTCCTCCCTACTAGTAAAAGTAAAGGATTTCTAACTGGTAGTGATTCAACCCATATTCTGGCACGCTAGAAGAACATCTACCATCAAAATGAATTGTTTTTAGCAATCTGTACAATTTAGGAATGATCAAAGAAACAAGTTTGTTTTGCTACAGAAATGAGAGGTGACAAAAATTTGAGGCATGGCTCTCCTAAAACAGAAGTGTCTCTGTGCAAGTGGGAACCAGATTATAGCAACATGCATCGTGATAGCCAAATCTGTAAGATCGGATGCAGTCCAAAGCTGTTTGCTATTTAACAAAAACGGGAAAATAAAAGTAATGGGAAAAAGAATAACTGTAATATTAAAAAAGCAGCTCAGCATTTTCAAAGGGAAAGTGATTAATATTTCATACACAATTCTTAAAATCAGAACTAAATTAGCAGATTACAGATAAACCAACTTATTTCTACCTTACTTAATTCTTCATTTGAGTCTTCATTAAGAGAATGAGTTAAGTAAAATATAAATCCTCTCTCGTATGTCTGTATTTCATGATCCTCTGAAACTAGTCTCTTTAAAACTTCAGTCATGGATAAACCTGACATTCTGTAGTATGGCAAAGCAAGGTGGTAATCCTTTGTGTCAAACCTGAAGGAAATAGAGAGGAAGGAGAAAATAACAAAACAACTATGGGCAATGCTTTTGCCACCACTGTAAGAACTAAAACTACATCAAACAAAGTTGCAGGCATGTTAGTTATCTGCAGATATTACTCACATTCAACATACTTCTGTTGAATTCAACATAACTCTGAATGATTGAATTCTGTTCAATGACAATAAAGAGAACTAGATACTGAAGAGAGGACTAGATTAGACTGTTTTTTTAAAACAGAAAAGTTTATATTACACATGCACTACTAATTTAAAATAGCAAAGAATTACGGATTTTCATTTAAAGGTTACACTACTGGAAACACAGCTCACCTATGCCACTTTGGTATCTAAAACATACCTGCTGTAGCAATCTCCTAAGAAGGCACAACTTTCTCTGAATGCTCTTAGAAGATCTTCCTTCTCCTCTGATTCAAGGAAATAAGGGTCCATTATAGCAGCTCTGACCAGTAAGTGAGCCTCACTTAGAAGATGGATGCAGCTCTCAGTTTTAACATTTTCGTAAGTTCTACTGTAATCTACCTAGAACAGACACAGGATATACTTAGGCTGCTGACAGAAATTAAGAATATACAGGTACAATTCTAATGAGGACAGCAGCCATTTGAAACAGGATTACGGGCTATTCACAAGAAATAAATTACACTATGTTCAGCACAGACATGCATCAGAGATTAATTAACAGTATTTATTTTTAGTTAGCAAACTACAAAAGCAGGAGTTGGGCAATACCATTTCTCTGTAAAGCTGAATTGTTGAAACAGTGTTTATAATATATAAATTCCAACCAGGCTCTGACTCAGAATTTTTTCTGGATTTGACGCTGTCAGCCTTTCTGGAACTAGAGAAAAGAGATGTCAGTGTTGAAATAAAAACACTATGCAACCAAAAAAACCCCACTCATTTCATAATTCAAATGCACAAATAGGTATGTTTGCAGACCAGTATGTGCTGGAGAGTTAAGCTGTGAATTTAAGTCATACTGGCTAATAGCAGAACAGGGATAGGCATGTTCACACGTAAGAGTCATCATCAGAACTGTTCATTATGTGTTCTCCTGTGCTTAACACTATGGAGTATCAGGAATCACAGAATCATCAAATGATGTGGCTTGGACCTTAAAGATCATCTAGTTGTAACCCCCCTCTCACAGGCATGGGATGACACCCACTGAACAGGTCAGACTGCACAGGGCCTTATCCAACCAGACCTCAAACAGTGACATAATTTAAATTAGCTATTTAATCTCCTGTAAGGACTTAGTGCATGTTTGCTGCTGCAGCTCTATCAAAGCGTTTGCCAAGACATGGCATAAAGAGGTATCAGAATGCTCTCATTCTAAAACACTGGCTTGGTCTATAAAGCCCTAAGGTTAGAAACACTGTAGGGACTTTTTGTTCTGATTTTAAATTTTATTCTAACTGTACAGATGTAAAGATGTTTACATCTTTATTTTCAAATTATGCTGCTACGTAGCTTAGTATTGTCCAACTTACTTTCTTCACAGAATGCAAAAAGTGTATCTTCCTCAAATGCCAATTGGACTATTTGAAGCAACACAACTAGCAGAAAATGTGCTCTACACAAGAAAACTACAGTATTTTGAATAGACATTTCTCCTGACAGGCTTCTTCTTATCTTCTTCTGAATAATGTCTGCTCTAGATTTTAAGAAATACCGGTTCAAATAACTCCTCAATCAACTAAAGCTGTCTGTCCCACTCTTGTTAATTGACTTAAACTGACTTTAATAAATGTGGTTTCTGAATAACTGTTCAGAATAGCTACTTAGCTGTTTTATGAAAAGCCTTCAAAAATGGAAAGGGAATAGCAGTTTCCATGGAGACTTGTAAAAAGTCACATGTGCCTCTGGCTACACACATGCTACAACAGTAACTTGGGGCAAAGTCTGATCCAACTTTTGTCATGGAAAACTACAGTGATGTTCACAATTTCCTTGGAAAGAACCCTTAGCCAAAGATAAGACATTTAATTTTGTGCTGCAACATATTTTGTAACCGGTAGCTTTGGCACTAAATATTTTTGGTAGTCTACATTTTTTCTCAAAACAATTTTCTTTTTAATTCTCAGGATAAATTCTTAGTAATGTTATTTTAACATTTTGTTGATTTCCACCATTTGTGACTTTATGCTCATTTCTGCTATGTCAGTAAATACAATAGAATTGGGAAAAAAAAAAAGCTAGATGACTCTTCTCAATCACTAAGAAGGCAATTATTTCTAAAGAGTTTTTCAGCAGAGGAATCACTCTTAAACTGTATTATCCACAAGTTCAGCACTGTACACAGAGCTGTAAGTACCATCTCCCTAAAAGACACAAATCCTTACAGCATCCTTCTTGTAGGCTTTCTTCTTTCAGTAATATCTTCTGTGTCTGCCTTAGTCAAAAGAATTATATGGTTTTTGAAATGACAGATAGCTCTTGGTCCTATAAAAAGCTGCATTCTTAATGTACAGACATCCAGTGTGACAGGTGGACAAGCCTATAAAGAAAAGTGACTGTTTTGTAATTTCACTTGGTATATATGTTGAGCTTTTAAACAAATCAGAAAAAAAAGAGTAACTTTTGTACAATGATCTGACATTAAAAACATTCACTGGCTTTCCTAACTTTGAGTACTTGCTGAAAGCAAGAATAAAAATACTCATAAATGCCTAACAAGAATAATTTAATAGTGAGTGGGAAAAAAAAATTATTTCACTCTTCAAAGCATCTGCACAGTTTCTCACATTTCACTCTTCAAAGCATCTGCACAGCTAGGTTTCTCAAAATAATTGAATTGAGATGGAAACAAGGAAAACTTTATCCTGAATAGTTTGAATTTGGCCAAGTTTTAAAAGACTGCCTGAAGCCTTGATTTCAGTTGCTTATAAAAAAGCAATTACAGATGGAAGTATTATATTTGCTTGCCTATTACATAGCCAGTATTATTTCCCTGATTTGTTCTATATGCACTTTTCACGTAAAACATATGCTATTATCTATACTGGACTAAAAATTGAAAAATGCAACCTCATTTGCACAGAAATACTCTACATTTACAGCTTTAAAAAGATAAAATACTGCACCTACAAATTAACATACATAGTGAAACAAGACAACACAGCATTATATGTGTAACCTGCTTTTTGAAGACGCCTCAACATTTCTTGAAAGAGGTAGAGGCCTACAGTGGTGAACTAGAGGCTCTAGACTGCCCTGGGCCAGAGAGATCCAGAATGAGGCAGCTCTAAAACTGGTTTTTAAAAACAGCAGGAAAAAATAGTAATAGCAAATAATAAAAATAACCACCATAACTCTTCAAACTCCACATTGGGGCAGGGACACCCATGAAGGAATTGGCCCATGAAGGACTCCCAGCAGCGCAGGGACGCCCCTGAGGGACTGTAGCCCATGGAGGGATCCGTGCCACAGTGTGGGGGCACACCGTGGACGGCAAGCTGCAGCACGGAAATCTGTGTAGGACTGCAGCTTTCACATCTCTCCAAAACTCCTACAGACACAGGAGGCAGCCTGATGACTGACTGGAGGAACTGTGATGGATTTCAATGTAACCCACGGTGAAAACACAGAAAGCTGAAACTGGAGAATGGACAGGAGAGACTGAGTCACATGCTGGTATTAGCTATCCAGAGAATACATGTTTGGCTCTTGAAAATTTATAGAACTTCTACTGCCCTACAGTTTCTTTATGTCTGCTGTCTACATGGTCAGAAGAAATCCTTAAATGCTTTCTTAAAATACATCTTCGCCTATCTTTCCTACTACTTTTATTAACGTGCATCACAATCTTTACATTCAATAGATTTTTCTGATATGTAATTTAAGGAAGGGAAAGGTTTAGACCTCCAAGGATCAAAAGCCCTCCTATAAAAAACATGCCGTAAGTATCTGGTAGCAAACTTGTTTGATTGCCTATACGGCTCTTAGAAAAACTGGTTTTTCAAGGACACCTAAGAAAGAGACACATCTTACAATAAAAGAAAACTCTGCACCCTTCATGCAGTTTTATACAGAAAAGCATGGAATTTAGTTTAAAAAGTGATTTTATAGCTTTTCATGTTTTAGAAAACATTCTACTAATGGTCTAGAATTTTACGTGGCAATAATAGACTGTTTCACTGAGACATCTGGAGACCACCAAAATACAACATGCCATTCATTCTGTTATTATATTGGCTCAGCCACAGAAACAGATTTCAAAACATAAGTCAACAAAGTGCCACACCACTTCCCCCATTCTATTACTGAGATAATGAGAGGTGTACCTTCATGGTCGTGTCAATATATGGATCCTCACCACGAGCTGCTGCTGCACTGCATCGCACTGTGAAGCACTGCAGGTTCTGACTGGAGAAAAAGAAGAAAACACAACACTGACGGAAAGAAATTAAGATTTGCAAAAATCAAGTAGCCAAGACTACAGTGAATCAGTTTTTTTTCCTTTGAAGAAGTGGGCTTAAAAGCCCAAGCAGGAGGGTATGCTGAACTAGCACATGAGCCTGCCCAGAGACTTCCAGGAGACTATGAAGGACATATCGGAGGGGGGAAAAAAAATTTAAAAAGGACAGCAGCATAGAGAAACATAGTAATACTATCAGTAAAACCATAAACACAGTACCTTGTAATGACGTGCAGGAACTGTGGAGTGAGGACTGCCTGCTCTGACTTCTCTGAATATTGGTAAGTAGAAATTAGTTCTACTAACTTCCCAATAGAGTAGAGATAGCCAACATGAGGTAAAGAGAAAAAGCAGAAGAGACTCAGAAGTTTTCTCTTGTTCTCAGTTTCCTCATAGGCTGCTGCAGAAATTCCTAGATGTAACAATGAAAAAGACATTTTATGTACTTCATAAATAAAAACCTGGCAATTCCATTCCAAGCCTGATGCCTAAAAGATACAATCAAACCTGCCCAAGTTGCAGACCAGTTTTCTTAGCAGCTAGTAAAAAGAAGTTTTCTATGAAGCTCAGTGCACACGTCAAAAACTTCTACAACATGTTATCCCATTTGGAGGCATTTTCACAAAAATATGGACATAGCACCTAGTGAAGAAAATCTGTAGAATTAACAGCATTAGAGAGTCCTAAATTCATCACAACTATGCATCCATGGACTGAAAGCCTGATCATAGACAATTACTTTTAAGTTTGAATGAATGCTCATCCAGAGCTGCAGCTCACAAAAAAAATAGGTCATTACTTAATGCTCAATTACTTAAGGGAAGGAAAGGCTGGAAATGGCAGCACTTATGAGGATGCCACTTTAGCAGGTAATAGCTGTGTTCATATTCTACAGACCCTCTTGTCAACGCCTGTAAATCACACAAGAGCCTAAGACAGCTAGAGTTAAATGGCAAGTAGCTCATTCTTTTCAGTCAGCTGCAAGTTAAATGAGGCATTGCTGGTCAATGCTACTACTTAGCAGACAGTAAACCATCTCAAACTGAGTGAGCAGCCAGTAAAAGTCAAGGGCCAACCATATCCTGGGATGCACCTGGCACAGCACTGCTGGGGCGGCAGGGATGGGATTGTCCTGCCCTGCTCTGCACTATTAGCATTATCTTGGGTCCTGGGGGCAGTTTGGAGCACCACAATACAAGAAGGATATAAACCTATTAGAGAAGAGACTAAGGGAGGGCTACAAAGATGGTGAAGAGTCTGGAGGGGAGGCCATAGGAGGAGTGGATGAGGGCACTTGGTTTGTTTAGCCTGGAGGAGACTGAGGAGAGACCTGAGAGAATTCTACATGTAGTTCCTGAGGGGAATGGCAAGAAGCTATGTCGGGGGGGTTTAGTTTGGGTATTACAAAAAGGTTCTTTCCCCAGAGGGTGGTCAGGCACTGGAACAGGCTGCCCAGGGCAGTGGTCACAACCTGAACCTGCCAGAGCTCAAGGAGCATTTGGAAAATGTTCTCAAGCACTTGGTGGGAATCTTGGGGTTCTCCTGCGCAGGGCCAGGTGTTGGATTCAATGATCCTTGTGAGTTCCTTCCAACTCAGGACATTCTGTGATCCTATGAAATATGACTGCTAAATACATTAAATTCTTCCACGGGTCTTTTGGGGCTTGAGCTAGTGAACCCCTAAAATCTGCATTAATTCCTTCCAGTTTTAATTAAAGCCCTTCAGAAAGGTAATCAGTATCTTAGTGATTAAGGTTTACTAGTCTGATTTCCTTGGCTGGCTGAGTGGCAGTCTTGTAACACTAAGGAGAATTTTATTAACACAATGTAAAGAGTGACTGTTTTGCAACACAAAATTTATCAGTAAAGAACTGATTAAAAGCTGATTTAGTCACACTTCTGGTGTGTTGAATTGGTATTTTAGTTAAAGGTTTATGTAGAACTTGGAGAAATTATGACTTTTTTGTTACCAGAAGCTCAGCTTAAATCATTGAAAAGGGAGGAAATATCTCAATCTAAAAACAAATCATACAGAAACCACACAGTGTACAAAACAGGATACACAAAGAAACTTTCCTTTCACAAGTCTCCTGTGACACGGTTCATTGCGCATTCATGCATATCCATATACCTGTCTGGTATACAGGAAGCAGTTGAACAGAGTGCAACTTTGTCTCTTCACAATACCCAAAAGGTGACTGGTCAGGTGCAAAACGTCTAGGAAAAAAGTCCAAAACAACATGGGACTGCAGTGAGAAATTATGATGAGATACTTAGGACAAGTAAACAGCACTGCCAACAAGAGGCACAGCTCTGTTTTAACACTCAACAACAATGCACGCTCCTACTACCAACGCCATTAGCACAGCAATGCCGAAAAGCACATTGGCACAGCTGGATAGAACTCTAATTAGAGTTCAGTAACCGAAATCCTCTCTTTGCTTGTCTGCAAAATGCATGCCAAAGTTTGACATCACTGAAGAAATCACGCAATTGATTTTGACCATTTTCCTCCCCTTCTTCTTTTAGTTTTTCAGTCCACTGAGCCGTATGGAACATCATGCCACCTACAATACTCTTTTTTCTCCTATTATGTGTCATCCTTTTCCCTGCTTTGCTTTGGAATTAGCTGTTGGACCCTGACACCCACTCTTCCTCAGCTTTTGATTGAAATGCTGATGAATTTAAATCAGCTTCCTGAGGAGAGGACCTGAAGAGGCAGACGCTGAACTTTTCTCCCTGGCATCCTGGGAAAAGACACCTGGCAGGAAAGGTTCAAAGCGGTGCCAGGGGAGGTTCAGACTTGATGTGAGGAAGCATTTTCTTACCAAGAATGGTGAAATACTGCACAGGCTTCCTAGAGAGGTGGTTGATGCCCTAGACATGTCCCCGTTTAAGAGGTGTTTGGATTGTGCTCTTAATAATACGCTGTAACAGTGGCTCACCCCAGAAGCGGTCAGGCAATTGCACTAGATGATTGCTGCAGATCCCTTCAAGTGAAATATTCCAAGATACTAAAAAATGGGATTTCTTTGGTATCCCATAATTTCCTGAGTTCAAAAGAAACACCAAACCTTATAAAAACCCCAGAAGTCAAAATATCAGGAGTTTCGCTTCAAAAAGACGAAACACATGACTCAGTTTGGTTTTCTGTAGTAAATTAACTCATAAAAGGGAAAATAAGTCTGTAAATACCTGAAAAGAAGATACTGCACTTGGAAGTGCTTTGTGTCTTCTGTAGGTAACTCTGTGGATTCCAGTGTGACAGGTATTTCACAGAGCTTACTTTCTTCCCCAAGCAGTTCCACTGGCTTCTGACATATGATGAACTCATCTAATTCAAGCTGTAAAGGATGTGTTGAAGGACTTTCATTTTTCACACCTGAGCAATGAAAATGTTATCTTAATTATTCAAACTATTCCATGCATGGTATGACAATATCAATTAAAGACTCCAATTACAGCTACCCTGCTAGCATTGGCTTCCTCAAACCACAAGATATTGAAAACAGCCATACTAGAAGATGGGAACAATTCCTACTTCACACTCAACAGTCTGAATACTTAAGAGTCAAGATTTCTGGAAAAAACACCTGTCTTAACACCCCAAACAGGTAAACTGTTCATTAGAAGGTGAGTCAAAGGCAACTAGTGCCGCAAACAGCTGGTCATCAAAAAATGTTAACTTTTGGCTGAAGAGGTTTTGAGAAGGCAAAGGCAGCTATCACAGGAAGCTGTGTTATCGTTAACTCACTTAAGTCCTGGAAAGCAAATCCTAATAACACTCAGAAAGTAAATGGAACTTTTCCATGCAGTTTTTAGTAATAAAAAAACCTAGGGGCAGGATGCCATTATCTGATAAAATGCCCATCTTCACTCAGTGAAGAACACTGCATTTATATTGTCCCTATCGGAAAAGTCTTATTTACCTTTAATTCTTTTTCTAGGTACAGTTTCCATTTCTAAACAACCATCCATTTAAGTTTCTTCAGTTATAAAGAAAGGACCTTCCTAAGGTTTGTTGGTGTTGATCTGATATACATAAGTTTGGAAAAATGGGAATTGATATCTTGCAATACACAGGAATGAAACCTCCCGAGTACGTCTGTTTCTGGGATTTCTAGAATTCTAAGACAAGCCCCCAAATAAGATAAAGGACTGAAAAAGGAGAATTTGCTTGATTATGGCAGGTTCTGAGCCTAACAGGTATAAAAGTACATAGGCATCGTAACAGAAACATTCTTAATTGTGTAAGCCAGTTACTTAGGCAGTGACACTGATGGAATAATTTTTCTGAATGCAGCACACTGAACTACTACCACTTTAACTTGGCCCATCATGGCACCCTAAAACAGAGACCTAATTCTGTGTCTGTACTATTCTCTAAGCGTGCAGCATGATGACATATTTGCTTGAAATGTTACCTCAATTGCAGGTCGGTACAACTTTTCATGCTCTAGAATATTCAGCTGATAGTCAGTGATGGGACAATCTGGAAATATTTTCTGAAGGGCAAAGACTGTGTTTGAGACTACTTTCAGAACTACAGGAATTAATTACCAGATTCTTGGAGATTAAAAAAAAAAAATTAATTATATCAGCACTTACCTCCATCCACAGTCTTTTCTGGTGTACTGACTCCCTGAGTACATTGCTCTGTCCTGTCTGCACTTTGCTGGACCAGTTCCAGTTTCAGGATTAGAACATCCAGCTCTGTTGTTATGGCTATATGTCTGGCACAAAATGCAACTTCAGCAGGAATGAGGTTATCAATGTGCAAAATTAAGGAGCGTTCAAAATCTAACACAGTCAAATTCTGGTTTATGACCTGGTGTTTCAAACAGAACATGACTAGTTTATTCTTGCAGCCCACAAGAAGATCTCCATTCACAGGACAACATGAAATGCACAGCGGAGGATCTGAAAGTGGCATTTCAACAACTGACATCTGTTCTTTTAAGGTTTCACTGTATGACTCTTCCATCTTGTGACCAACCATCCGAACACACACGCGAGAACTCCCTGCAGACATGCATCTCCAGTTCACGTATGCTCTTAGGAAAGTTGCTTTGCTTTTTTCTTCAATTGTCACCAGATAGTCTCCTTAAAAGAAAGCAGTCATTCTGATATATAATTTAAAAAACAAAATGACAGTTTCTAAGCTCTTAACCTGCTGTAAGTACGCTACAAAGAACATCTTCAAGTCTCAACTCTTCGAAAAAATTCCAAAACAAATTTTCACTAAGTTTTCTTTAATAGACTACAAAGCACAAGTTTCTTTGCTGGGTGGCACACATTTCACACACCGTTAAAAGCAAGGGCTTACAGACGCAGGTCCAGAGTAATTCCTACGTGAATCCTCTCTATAAGCTGAGATTGCATACAAGGTTCCCCCCACCCCCCCGCTTTCTTATATCCATTAATGAGGAAATGATTTGCTCTCTACAGACCACGGGAAGCAACAGACCAATAGACTCATGAAGAGCTGTGGAACGGGCTGGAACGATCACTCACTCCGTGCTCTAAAAACAAACAAAACCCTCCCAAACCAAACAAAAACACCAAACAAACAAGCAGGGACGGGAGAGCAGACTGCAACCGAGGCGGAGGCAGACGATGAAGCGAGATACGGCTCCGACCCTCCCTGCATGCCCCAGCGCTGCCAGCGGTGGGACCGGCCCGCGCCTCCCTACGCCACTCGCCGGCCAGCCCGCTCCAGCAGGCGCGCCCCACCTCCGGCTCGGACGTAGCCGGACAAAGGGGCCGAGAGAGAGGCGGGTGAGACCGCCAGGTCGTCCTCCCGCGGCGGAACCCGAGCGGCTTTGTTCGCCGCCCCCTTCTCGCAGGCCCCCGCCCTCCATTCCCGCCCGGCGGAGCCCCAGGGTCGCTCCACGCACTCGAGCCTGACGCTCGTCCCCGGCCTCCCCAGCCTCCCCAGCCGAGCGCTCAAGGATCCAGCGACCGCCGGGACTGACCTGCCGAGCTGTGCGCCATGCGCAGCACCGCACCCAGCGTGGCGAAGGAGCCCAGGGCCTCGCAGCGGCCCTGTTCGCGCACGGCGAACACCTCCACCCTGCAGCTGGCCGCCGTGCTGGCCACGAACAGCACGTCCTGGCCGCAGCAGAAGTGCGCCGGTTCTTGCTTGCAGGGCACTACTCGCTGCGACCCGAATGGGTGCAGGTTATAAAGCTGCACCATGGCCCCGAAAAGTTCCGCTGCAGCAGCGGAGAGAGCACGCGCAACCTCCCGGGGCGGCGCCCTGCACTTCCGCGGTGGGCAGAGCCGCCTCCGGGCGGCGCTGTGCGGGGGCGGGCTCGGCCGGCACAGTGTGCGGCTGCCCCGGGACAGGTATCCTCGGTTCGAGGTTCCGTGTTGCTTTGGCATGACTCCGTTGCTGGGTGACCACCCTCGGGAATCCGCCGTTATGGCAGAGCGCCGTACACTGGTGGAGCTCTTAAGTGGGAAGAGAAACTGCAAGTGATCCTCGAGTGTGAGACGGACGGTGAACGGTAGGTGTGTACGGAGCAGCTTCCACTTGGGCATGGCTTGGAGCCGCTTACCGGTGGCAGGAGCATGCCTATTGCATTAGGCTACTGAAACCTGGGTAATTCCAGTCTCCTAGCGTCAAAAACGGAGACTTTTTTTGTATTTAAATACAACAATTCTTTCTTATAACAACCCAAAATAACTTCACACCCAAACCAACAACCCCCCCAAACAAAAGCCTAGTTATTTCACAAAATATTCCCAGTTGGAAGGAACCCACAAAGATCACTTGAGTCCAACTCTTAGCTGAATGGCCTATATGGGGATTGAAACCACAACCTTCTTGTTAGCACCATGCTGTAACCAGCCGAGTCAGCACTTTTTTACACAAGCCAAGTGTCCTATGATAGAGCCATTTCCATGTGTCTCTAAAGCTCTACTCAGATGACCATACTAGTAAAGGATATTAGATTTTCTTTTTACTATGTTAATGTAGGAAGGTAGAAATTACAATGCACTTTTAAAGCTGGTAACATCTACCAAAACTTGCAATCTCAAATTGTCCTTCCTTCATGAATACACACACTAATAGTGAAGAAAAAAAAAAGCAGCAGTATAATATTTGGAACTTTATTTAGAAGCATATTTGAAAACAAACAAATGGGGCTCTGCAATTTTTTTTTTTGGTAAATAGATTTTTCCATGCTTTAGTTTTCTTAGTATTCATCTCCTTCTTCAGCCTCTGCTTCTACTGAGTCTAGGCCAACTTCTTCATAATCTTTCTCAAGGGCAGCCAGGTCTTCCCGGGCTTCAGAAAATTCTCCTTCCTCCATCCCCTCCCCAACATACCAATGCACAAACGCACGCTTAGTATACATGAGATCAAATTTGTGGTCAAGCCGAGCCCAAGCTTCTGCAATTGCTGTTGTGTTACTCAGCATACACACAGCCCGCTGCACCTTGGCAAGATCAGCACCTGGCACCACAGTTGGAGGCTGGTAGTTAATGCCCACCTTCAAGAAAACAAATGAGAACTTTCTTCAGGAATGTTAAGGCTTAAAGACTCATTTCTGTTAACAATCAAAAATCACCATTATTACAAATAAATAAAATAGCTTAGAGTTATTTTGCCCTTTATAAAAATATTTAAAAGGGACATTACAACATTGTAGTACGTTGGTCACCTCTGAAGACTACACAATTCCTAATCATTTAGATATTGAGCACTTAAAAGGCTACATACCTTGAATCCAGTTGGACACCAATCCACAAACTGAATGGTACGTTTAGTCTTGATAGTGGCAATGGCTGCATTGACATCTTTGGGCACAACATCGCCTCTGTATAACATGCAGCAGGCCATGTACTTGCCATGGCGGGGGTCGCATTTGACCATCTGGTTGGCTGGTTCAAAGCAAGCGTGGGTAATTTCAGCCACAGATAACTGCTCATGATATGCTTTTTCAGCAGAGATGATAGGGGCATATGTTACCAAGGGGAAATGGATTCGTGGGTATGGAACCAAGTTAGTTTGAAATTCTGTCAGATCTACATTGAGGGCTCCATCAAAACGCAGTGAGGCTGTGATGGATGAAACAATTTGCCCAATTAATCGATTTAAATTGGTGTAAGTAGGACGGCCAATGTCCAGGTTACGACGACATATATCATAAATGGCTTCATTATCTACCATAAAGGCACAGTCTGAATGCTCTAATGTTGTGTGGGTAGTTAAAATTGAGTTGTAGGGTTCCACTACAGCAGTGGAAACTTGTGGTGCTGGATAAATGGCAAACTCCAGTTTAGATTTCTTGCCATAGTCAACAGACAGCCTTTCCATGAGCAGTGATGCAAACCCTGAACCAGTGCCTCCTCCAAAACTATGGAAGATGAGGAAGCCTTGCAGCCCTGTGCACAGATCAGCCTATAACAAGGTGGAAAAAATGGGAGAAAAAAAGTTATGGATGGTTTTGGAGGAGTAAGTATTAAAATAATAGTTCAAAAGCATTTCTGTCCTAAGTTTGCTACTTTTACATTGTTATTGTTAAAAAAACCCCCAGTGTTCTTGAAAGGTCCTGGTTTAACTGATTGAATTTTTATTTAAAGGGGGCACGGAGCAGGCCAGGAAATAAAAGGTTTATTTTGTTTTGAACAATTAACTATGCACAAAATTCTTAACGAAACAACAGCAAACCATCAATTTAACCAGCTACAGAGCTCTATCAATTATTTTAAATACTATCTTGCAGCATCAATCCTTACCAGTTTGCGAATGCGGTCTAGCACTAGATCAACAATCTCTTTTCCAATGGTATAATGGCCTCTGGCATAATTATTGGCTGCATCTTCTTTCCCAGTAATGAGCTGCTCAGGATGGAATAATTGCCTATATGTGCCTGTACGTACTTCATCTACAAAAAAACCCAAAATACCACATTATAAATTTGATCAGTTCTGTGTGTGCTGCCTAGCGACCATGCAAAGCACATGTGTCAAAATAGTGTAGACAGCATCTCTGACTACACACAGCTTGTCTGACTAGTCTAAGAAGCTGGCACAACTTCTGCCCCTTTGTTTTAGGCTACACATCAGGCACACACAAAGCAGTATTTGGACTCAAGGAACACATAGATCACTCAGAAAATTACATTACATGTACAGACATGATACTGGACAGCACTCAAACAAAACTCTGTATGCAGTGCAGCAGTCTGGAAAGATGATCCAGACTGTAAAAAAAGTTCTCTTGTTTTCCAGAGATTGTTACCTGTAGACCATTATTTAATTTCTTTGAAATGACAATAACCGCAAATGTCAAAACAGCATCCAGACACACATTTTAAAACCTATAGTGTTCTAAACAAACAAAAAAAGGACAGTAGGGAATCCATAAAGGATCCTCACTTTTTCATTTACGACCTTTAATGTTGAGTACATACCAACTACGGTTGGCTCTAGGTCTACAAACACTGCTCTCGGAACATGTTTACCAGCTCCCGTCTCACTGAAGAAAGTGTTAAATGAATCATCTCCACGTCCCATAGTATTATCACTAGGCACTTGACCATCAGGCTGGATCCCGTGCTCCAGACAATACAATTCCCAACATGCATTGCCAATCTGAACACCAGCCTGGCCAACATGGATGGATATACATTCACGCTGCAAAGTAAAAAGATAACGATAATAAGACATGGAGCTATCTGCCTGTGGGTTGTACTTTCCATGATCTGTCTCTGCTGCAATATTCCCTGGTTGCTCCTAAGTGATAATTTAAGAGAACAAGTTGTCTGCTGCTGGCAAGACACTACTCACCTTTGCTGACCTGCACTGACTTTGTGAATATTGGACACAAAACAACATAGTCTCTATGAACATATGGGTGAATACAAATTTGTTATCCCTTAAAATGCGGCATATATATTCCATCTTTAATATTCAGCCTAGTCTCTTTTTCACCTTATTTTAGTTTTTGGAAGACCTCTTTATATAGTATCCCCCCCAATTTCCTTGACTTGTTACCAGATCACGTACTGGGTAACTGTTGCAAGAATCTTTTCTGCACGGGACCATTCAGTATATTTTCCTTTATAAGTATACCAGTATTTAGGCCCTAGCAATTAGTACTTTTTTTTCATACATATTCCTAAGTGAAATTGTCTTAGAGTTCCAATCAAATGTAATCTGCCCCCTTTAAGCTAGATCCTTCTATTCTAAGCAACTGTGCCATGTATGTTGAATCTCCCAATACCACAACTGCCTTACACCTGAGATGGACATAAGCTGTTTTTCTAGTTTACTGTTAAGAGTGTTTCTAGAAAAAAGCAGAGGCGGAAAAGAAAAAGTAAGGGTGTGGGCTGCTCTTTCCCGTTTCCTCGGTAGCTTCATCCAATTCCGCAGATCCACGGCGGGTCTCGTGCCGCCCGCCGGGCCCCTCACAGCCGCCGGCCACACTCCCCTCCTCTGATTGGCTACCCCCAGCGAGCGGCCCACAGCACGCACCGTCCGCCTTGCCCCTCCCGGCCGCCAGCCACACCCCCTCTGACTGGCTACACCCAGAGAGCAGCTTAAGGCGCGTGCCGCCCGCTCCGTCCCTCACCGCCGCCGTCCCTCGAGCACGCGCTGCGCCCTCTACGGCTTCACGCGCCAAGGCGGCCCAAACCCGGCATGATAGCATTCGGCCGGCGGCCACCAGGCTCTGTCCCGCTATCTCCCCCGCGCCTGGATAAAGGTTTCAGTTAATCCCTCGCCTCTTCGTGCGTGAGGTGCCTGCTCCGAAGAGGCTTCCCTTGCACATATCTCGTCTTCCTAGCTATCGGCCGGTTTCTATGCCTCGCCTCCCCTAAAATTAATAAGCTTTTGCGCTAATTTCTCTCCTTCCCAACCCTTCTGCCTTAGAGCTGGCGCGGGGACTTCAAGCAGAGACTGCCTGCCAGTCCTGCCGCGGGACGTGAGTCATGAACTCCCCCGAAGTGTCCTAACAGAAGGGGTCCCAAATGCCCTTTCTCCCCCCCGCAGCCATAGGGTCCCGTCTCCCAAACGCCCTTTCTCCCCCCAGAGCCGCAAGGATCCCGTCTCCCACCATGGTGCCTCGATAAGGTGACGAACTCCGACTGCGTTACAATATGTCCGCCACCGCGATCGACCAGCACCAACTGCCGACCGTTAACCGTCTCGAACCCCTCGCCTCAGGGGCTGGCTCCCCATTGGCCATTAGCCGCACGGACTGGGCGCGAGAGAAGGCCTCTAATTGGCCGAGGGCGCTCTTCTCCCGGCGACGGGGAGAACTGCCCCAGGGCGGGGGCGTGTCCGGAGCGGGGCTTGAGCGGTCCGGGACGGGGCGCGGCGAGGCGTGCGCGTGCCGGCTGCTCGAGGCCGGTGACGGCCTCGGGGTCGGCGGGGGTTCGATGCGGGGGCCTGCGGTAAAAGTGGAGTGGTGCCACAGTGCTAAGCTGTTTTCGTATGTCAGCGTGAGATATACTGGGTTTGGTGTTACAGAAGTACTACTTCCTGTAGACTCTCCCGATAGTAAAAGGATACAGATCTGCTTTCCCAAGGGAGATTTATTTGATGGAAATACAAAACTGGAGTGCTGTTGTAATTACAGTGCCACTCTATGAGTAGTGAGCACACTTTCCATTCCCTGCTTTTGACTAGGCAGATTCATTTTGGCACTTCTGGAAATTGTGTGATTAACTCTTCAAACCAGCTGAGGAAGGCCGAGGAGACAGGTGCCTTTTTGCTTACATGCTCAGACTGATATAATACTGAGAATGTCAAATAAAGTGCCATGTTAAAAAAATTATTGCTCTTAAGATATAAGAATACTAGGGTATTCCAAGGAAATAGAACAAAATATAACATCTTCACCCCTTCGAACATTAGTATTGTTTACATTTTTTGTAAGACAATGAAAACACCCTTGTTGATTTTTCAGAATACCAGAAGACCAATCAGATATGGTCAGAGCCTTTTTTAGAAGGTTGTTGTTTGCCTGAAGAATACAGGACGGAAAAATTATTTGGATATTGTTCAGTAATTCTTTAGAGCTTAATTATTAACTAAGTATGGTTTGAATTTCTTTACTTAAAGTATAAAGCAACCTTAACTATAAATAGTGTCACATCCATAGTATTGTTGCTGCTTCAACAGCTGCCACATGAAAATTGCTTATTTCCACTAGGCATTTTGTTGCATACTTATTAATCACTGAGCATACAGTTGGGGTACTTTAAGTTCCAATTACTGTTTTTCCAAGTAGGATTAGTCTTAATATATTTTGAAATGATAGGCTGGAATTTTCTGTAATATGGGGCAGCTTGTGTTTTTATGGACTTGTGTGTTTATGTAGGCTATATCTTCATTGTGTAACAAGTGTTCTGATTGCATTTTGATCAATGGAACTGTTTTGAAGCATGAGAGATCAGAATGTTTTATATATGGAAATCTCTGGGTTTAAGTATGTTTCTATATTTGCAAATGATAAAACTTTTGAAGAATTGCATGAGACATTACTGAGTATAATTAAGTTGGTTCTGAGCTCTGATTCAGATGGGGAATGCACAGTTTGCTTGGAATCACTGACTCTTCCTGTGATAGCACACTGTGTACATGTGTTTTGTAAAATGTATTTTGAAGACCTCAGAAATGAACTGGTTGGTTGTTCTATAGTTAAAAGTAATTGTAATAGCTATTCAAAAGCAGTGAACTGTTATCACCAGAAGGCCATCTAGCTATTGTTTATTTAAATTGGGAAGAGTGTAAACCTAGTTATCATCTGGCTTGTAAAAACTTTTGGCCTGAAGTCAATCTACGGAGAGAGTAGCTGTCAAGCTGAACAGTGGTAAGGTCTGTCAGTATTTTTAAAAACTTGTTCTGTAGTTCTTACTTTACTTTTTCCCTGGGGTAAATGTGTGCAGCATTGTATGCCTCCATATGGCTGGGTGCCTCTTCACTGCTTGTATGTGATGCACATATATATTATTGTGCTTAAAAGAGATCAAAGCTGTGTATTGGAAGTTGACTGTTGAATTTAAATCATCTACACTCCTTTTTCCAAGCTGATAAACTTTGACAGTGAAATAGCTGTCTTGCTAAAGGGCCATCTTTATGTCCATTCTCTGGGCTTTATCCAGAAAAAGCCTGTGGATGAGTATATTTGGATTGCTCTTTGGAAAACCATAATATTTATTTTTCTTGTGCACTTCTAAGATATATACTTTTCCTTTTTGTTTGCCCTTTTCTTTCTAGGACAATATAATGGCATGGCAGTCTCACCATCTGTGTACAGTGCCACTGCACTTACTCTTGGGAATTGTTCTGACTCCCTCTCAGCCAGAATAGAGCTGCAAATGTTAGTACAAACCTGGGTGGTGTTCTTTATTAGGAGCAGGGACAGGTTAGTCCCTGCTTGAGCATAGTCAGTCAACCTAAGAAGACAGAGGAGGGAAGTGTGGTCTGTCTGGCTTCTGGACTGACATGGGTAATTTCCCAAATATACAAAATTCTGATGCAGTTATCCCACTCTATAGTTTCTGAGAAATTTGAGGGAAACTATGAAGGAAAGAGCACTTGCAGATGCCTTTTTCCAGCGCAGTTTCTTAATATGTCTGCAGTAGTCAGTGCCGCTACTGAACCTTCTGATGCTTGTAACATGCAGAAAAATAAACTGCATTGCATTCATAGAGACAGGTGTGGATTCTGCTCTTTTGAACTGTCATAAGTTTCTAAAACAATGAGTAAATAAGCTTTCTTACCTTCAAAATGATTCCTGATATCTATCAATTGCCAAGGAAGTTTTTGCAGCTTTTAGCCAAAACTCAGACATGCATCTAAATCCCAAAGTTGGGGAATTCACTGTTTGGATGTTATAGGTATTTGTACTAGTACTGCATCTGAGCTGGGTAGTTTCTGTGCCTGAATGGTTACAATGCAATTCTCTCATAGTAAATAACATGGGAAAGTATTTTAGGTATCATGTTGAAAACAAAGGAGACCAACAAACTGCATACCCTCTCCCCAAAGCAGCTTGGGTTCAAGGAAGATTCTTCCAGGCAAGGTAATGGCTTCCATTATTAATACATACATAATTAATATTAAATGACAGCATTAAATCATCAGTGAGAAATGAAATGTGAAGCTGCAAACACAAAACTGCTGAGTAAAAAGTTTGGTCTGTCACGGTATTACAAACTTGGAAATAATTTTATCTTTCTGATGTTAACCCAAAAGCATTTACCAAAATCGGAAAAACTTCTTGGTAGTTAACAGTTTGATAGTTAATACTACCTTCATTTCAGTCTTCTGTTGAGACTAAATTTAGAGTTGCACAAGTAAGTGAAGATCCTATGCAGAAGCCACAATAAAGCTTTAAGATCTCTATAGTAATCAAATGTCTTTGCATATCTACTGCATTCTTATAAAAGCTTGCCGGATATGCATTCAAACTCTTCTTCTAGCTGATAATTTTGAGACTTCTTTTGTTTTTTCTGTAATTTTCATATGCTTTTACCATAAGTCTTCAGTATCTGTGTTGGCAATGTTCAGCTGACTTTTGTGTTTTGTTTATAATTACATTACTGAAGTGGAGAAGGGATGCAGAAAGATGTGAACTTTTTTATTAAAAAAAAAAAAAAAAGAAGTCTTTATGAGCGCTTAGAAGGTTTTTTTTTTTTTTCAGAAACCTTTTTTCAGATTTAATAGAATTAATTTATTTATTCTTGTCACTGGAGGATTTTTGGTTTGCTGCCAAATCAGGAATGGCATTCACTGTTTGGAAAACTGCTATTTCAAAATTGTTTTTGTTAAAGAGTCTGTCTCTTGAAAGGATATCTTTATTGCTGCAATAAATTAATGTATCGGACTATGACTGCCAGACTCTTTAATTGGCTAGCAACTCATTCCAGATTAGCAGTCCCCAGTATTCATGTGCTTTGTGAGATCTGTTTTCTGGCCTCTCTAAAGACGCCTTGGTTCTGTGGCCAGATTTCTATATAAACAGAGTTAGCGAATTTTAAAGAGTTGCTTCATTAGGCAGAAGTTTTTCATGTCTGTCATTTTTGCTTCACAAAGTTGTCCATTTGTACAGTGCACACAGTCTATTTTAAATTTTCTGAATAGTCCTATGAAAGTGCTATTGTATAAATTTTGCTTTATCTAGAATGTACTTCAGAGAAAAAAGGCTTTTGGTGTTAAATTATGTCTCATTTCACATGTGTGTTGGGGAAAAAGAGGAGATACCCTGTGTCTGGTCCTGACAAAGCATATTTCATCAGACTGCTATTATTTCTGTGCAGGCTTTGAACAAAAAGGGTAAAAGGTCATTCTTTTGTTTGTAACTAAGAAAGCTATTGTCTTTGAAAGATGGTTTATTTTTCTCATATTTTAAATTATCTTACTTTCATAGCCCAAATACATCCTTGCTTTAAAACTTTTTTTATTATATTTCAATATAAATGTGCTCAGAAAGAAGACCACTTTACTTTTAAGGAAGGCTGAGTATTTATAAAATGTGCAGTGTTTATGTTCTTGCATGTTAATGTTCTTGCAAATAAAATATTTTGACTGTCACATCAGAAATTACAAAGTGTGTTAAAAGAATGAATCTTCGAGGATTTTTTAACATGAACATCAATATAATAAATGCATAAAAGGTGCTTTGTAAAGGTGGTATTTAGCATTCACTATAAATAACTAGATTTAATATGTTTCTTGTAATGTTGTTTGGGCTCTTGCACAGCCAAATGCCCTCTCTGTAGGAGTGAGCTTCAAGTAGACAACTTGATGGAATGGCCCCCTAGGAGAGGAAATAGACTCCAGTAATGGAAAGAAGCCAAATCAGGAGTGGATATCTAGCTCAAAGGCGCATTCTACTGTGTTTTATTTGGCCTTCAGTATGGTTTTGTAGAGCATACTCTCTCTATATAATTATGTGAATATACTGAACATATTATACGTATGGATAACATACTTCAAGTCATTATTTAGAAGTCTATCCAGCATGTCTTGCCAGCACAGAGGAAAATGCATACTAAAATCACGCCACAAACAAATTTTGCAGCAGGGAAACAAGCCAAAGGAACACCAGTTGTAATTTGATGCTGGTCATCATTCGGTACATAGATGTGTGTTAACTGAATAAAACTTCCAGTTAAGAGCTTTGCCTTTTGTTTCAGTTTCTGAAGACAGAGCAGTTTTATAACTACTGAAACTTACTCAAACCTTAATTTACTTTTGGAAACAAAATCTAAATAAATCCTTATTTCTTAAATCTTATTTAAGCAATATGTATTCTGCTCTAGAGGGGAAAACGAAATGGGCATATGTTCAGTACAACACTTGTCAGAAAAAACACTGCAATATTGTTATTTTAGACTTTGTAGACTTGTTTCTCAAGGTCTGCCACATCATTCTTATTTGCCTCACTCTTAGGCATGCTTTAGTAGAACTACGGAGGGCAAAGTCCAGCTGCTAAATGTCTGGTTGTTTCTCAGTTCACAACTTTCTTGTCGCTGATAGAAAACCGTTTGAAATCAGTAGAACTGATGTTATTTTTAATAAACATGTGCTTGTATGGTGTTTTAGAAAGACCTCACAAACAAAACAATTTTAAATATGCATTTCAAAGCAGAGGCCAGGATTTTAGTGTATTTATTTCCTGTTGTCACTGAAAATGGACTGTTAAATTGAACATTTTTAGTTTCTCTTTAGAGAATCAGGGTTTGCTTTTACTCATTTGGATGGGTCAATGGCACAGAAGAAAAGAATGGAAGCAATTTGTTGTTTCCAAAGCAACCAAGCAGAGTCCTGAACTATAATGCCTTTGTCTCTCAAAGTGGGTGGAGTTGGATTAAATGCAACAGCAGCTTTCCTAGTGTTTTTAATGCATCCCATGAGTAATGGGTTGTTCATAATGATATGGCCTAACCTAGTTGAAACTTCTTTGGTGTTTTCCTAAGAGGCAGAAGGAAAGCCCATCTGAGAAAGAATGACACTGATGAGTATCTGTTTAAAAGACAAATAGGACTTTTCTTCATTTGTTTCCCTAGCATCTTCTTGTTTTAACAGGGGTTTTTTTGTGCTGTCCATTTATTTTCTGTAAGTAGAAAGAATGCTAATAGTACTACTAACAGAGCAGTGTGACACCTTACAGTGTAGCATCTGTTATCTGTTTGTTCTTCGTATCTCTCTTTCTTTCTGATACTTTTGAATGAGGTTTTCTATTTGTTGTTTATGAACTTCAAAAGCCAAAAAGTGGAGTTTGAGGAACAGTATATATTTAATGTAGTGCTTGTCTGCTCTAGTCTCTTCTGTTATTACTGAAAATTTATTTATAAATTAAGATATTAGCCTTGAGGTTACCTTTTGTGGTCATGGGAGACTGGTAAATGTATCTACATTCAGGAAGTTTTTTTCCTTTCATTAAAAATGCAAAATTATTTGTAAGGAATAAAAATGTAAATTACCTTTATTGACAGCAAAATGGTATTCTTAGCAAAATTGGTTCATGTGTTATGTCATTGTACCAGATTAAAGGTTTTCTATTCACTTCCTGCCTTCCCCCTGTTGACTCCTCTGCTGTAATTCCCAAGTTTTTTGGCAGCTGGAAACTGAAACAAAATCTGCGCTTGAAAGAAACAGAGTAAATTAAAACAGTAGTTTAGCTTTGGAATTGGGCATCTGTCACTGACAATAACAAAGTACTAGCTTGGATGTCAGGTCAGTGACAGTAACAGTATGAAGACAAAAGCTATTTATTTAATAAATTAAAAAAATCAGTATGAATAAGAGTATGGAGAAGTTGCCATGAAAGAATTTTTTCATGAATCACAATGAGTCTTCACAAATATTGTCTGTGTATGGACTGCATTGATCCATACAGTTGGAAGAGACCTACACTACCATAACGCCATTGAGTTTGACTGCTGCTTTTTTTTTTTTCCTAACAATTCTCTGAATACTTGTGGAAACTGCAAGACAATTTTAATCTTCTGTGAAGATAACAAATGAGGTGCAATGAATTCATCAAGCAGTTGCAAGAAATTAAGCATTGCTAACACTGAGTCATCTACAGTCTATAGGTATTACCTAACAACCCAAATATAATTGCTGCCTTTATACACCACTGAACAGTAACTTCTCATCCTGCTAATAACCATCCTGTGATGGCAACCATCCCAAGTGGCAGTGGTTGACTACTTGTGTTTGATGGAGGAGCAGTGGATCCTTTATGATCTTTGGAATAATCAGTGCCGAATGAGATTCATTCATGCATTAGCATTCCTTGAAGTGCACAAGCAGCAATAATAAGATTTAAGAAGCAGAAATACCAGTGGAGTAATCAGTTTTTCAAATTCTGTGGACTTACTGTAGAAATGTAGCTTGGAGGTCTGCATTCCTTCTCTGAGAAGTGTACTACCACAATGCAAGGGAGGAATATTTATCCAACCATACATTACTTTCTCCCTCCCCTCCCCTTTTAAAATTGTTTGTTTAAATACAATCATAGATGCAGAATTCTCACCTTTAGGAAGAAATATGAACCTTTAATGTGAGAGTATCACAAGTATACAGATGTGTCTCTAAGGCTCAGGTTTTAAAATATTTTCCAATGTAAAATACAGTATCCTTTGTAGGAGATACTGCAATTCACTTTTCCTGTGCCGGACTGATGAGAGAAGAATGAAAGTAGTACACTTCAGTCTTTCTTGACTACAGCAAAAATAGAATGGAACATACTTCTGCATGTTTGAGTTAGGTCTTTCCTCCAGACATCATGTTGTTCTTATACAGTGAGATTAATAATGGAACAGTTTGCCATATATAGCTTGCCAGGAATGTTCATCTTGCAGTGACAAATACATAATTTGTTGTTCATCTTGCAGTGACAAATACATAATTTGTTGCTCTTTTGCTTACTACCATAGATTGGAGAAACAAGACTTGTTTGGCTTTTATCTTGCCACTTGATGTCCTTGAGTGTGTGTAGGCATCAGAGGTTCTTAGAATCTAAGACAAGTCATTAAGAAAAATTCTTAGACAACTTGCAGCATGTGGGTGACATAACAAAGTGAGCCCATTGCACAAGACTTGCTTATCAGAGACAGAACATTATTACAGTTGATGTAGATTTAAGTATATATTCTCTGAGAATTAGTAATACTGTACCTCTAGACAGATAAAACATGCTGGGAAAATGCAGAGCACAGACTTGGCATTTCACAGATCCTTGCATTTAATGTTACATCCAAACTGTAAGTAGTAACAGCTACACTATTGTTTTGTGTCCAGCAAAATTTCTTATTTACCTAACATGGTGATTATTGTGTATACCAATGAAAGCATATGTAGGCTTTCTTAACAGTCTAGTTTAGTGTTAAGTAACTGCCTGTGTCCAGCTGATTTAGATTTTACCATCAGGTACTGAGTCAGTTAGTATATGCAGTGTTTGTTTCAGAATTAAAATAACAGGATTGTTTTGATGTCTGACAAACACTGTTTTTAAAGCATTTACCTGAAGTTTCTGCTTGTTATGAGCACATAACCAGAAGTTCTCAAAGCTTTCTTTATAGCAGGATACTTAAAGAGTAAGACATTAGGCAGGGAGTAATTCATCTGTAGGGAATATTTATTCAAGAGGTGATGGCACAGTATCTGCTTTGTGATGCCATGTGCATAGCATTATGTTTTGAGGGGAGGTTATTTAACCTGTTCATTGCTGCTACTAATAGCTTGGAATGCCACTGCAGAACACCAGTGTTTTGACAGGTGTCACATGCTGGGTCAGAAGCATAATGCTGTTATTACTAGGATGAGTTGAAAGATGATCCCAACAGTTTTCTGATTATGAATAATTTTTTTTCAAGAAGCTTTACAATATTTTAAAAATAATTGTGCTATTCCACTCTTACCGGTAAAACTAAATTGTGGAGTCACTGTTGAATTGTGCTTTGGATTGTAAGATTTTAATATTAGAAATTAAATGTCTCTGTTGAGCTGTTTGGAGTGACTCAAATGAGGTAGTATAGCTGTTGGTTAGCCTGGCTATTACAGTTCACTATCTTGAATGTATGTAGAATGCTTTTGTCATTGTCAGAGCAGCTTGTTTAGCTGTGGAGAGCAGCTAGCCTGCCTCGTTAATATTCCATCACAAAAATATTACTTGGAAAATTGAAGCCAGGTTGTCTTCTAACAAAAGTAGCAAAGAGATAGATAACCTTCCAATAAATGTTTAGAAAAAAAAAGCACAAAAAAACCCCCAAACCTCACTTTTTCCTCCAACTGCTTTACAACCCTTTTCTCTGTGTTTACAAAGTCATAAAGCTAAATAATGTAACTGTACTTAGGATACTCAGCTCCCTATAATTTTTTTCCAGAATACCTAAACAGATCATCCTAAACTTTTATTTAGAGAAATATAGTATCTTCATTTCAGCGTCTTTGGTGGGGTTTTTGTTTTTTGTTTTTTTTTTTTGGTTTTTTTTTTTTTTTTTTTTGGTTTTTTTTTTTTTTTTTTGTTGTTGTTTTGGGTTTTTTTTGTTTTTTTTTTTTGGTTTTTTTTTTTTTTGGTTTTTTTGGTTTTTTTTTTTTTTTTGTTGTTGTTGTTTTGGGTTTTTTTTGTTTTTGTTTTTTTGTTTTGGTTCATTGTGAAGGATTCAGTAGAAGAAAATATCCTGAAAATTCAGAACAAGAAGAGGGAACTTGCAGCAGGAGCCTTTGCTACCAAAAAGCCTTCAGCAAGTGAAATAAAACAAAAAATATTTAATGAAATTAAGACTCTGATTGATTTATAGCTTGATCCTGTGGTATTTTGCATAAATAACATATTTATTATTTTGGATAATACTTCTCTTCAGGTTACGTTTCCCTTGCTAATTTTCAGTTTTGCTGTCTTTGTGCTCAAAATATAAATGCTTTAGATAAATTATGAAAACTAATTTGCTACTAAATGTTAATTTAGAAGCCCACAAATACCTGAAATTTTTCCAGTGTTCATTTCTTCAAAAGGTTGTTTGTTAGTACAATGGTTAAGAGCACAAAAAAGACCCTCAAAACCAAAATGTGTATTCATGCATTCTAACCTGCAAGCATTTAATCTCATTTTAGAAGTGCACAGGTAATAAAAGGTAAATAACATGCCTTCTCCTTCATACAAAACCATCTATAAATGAATTAGTTTCATGTTTCTATCTTAGTATTGCCTGATAAACAAACAGCCTAATAAACAATCTTGACCAATTGTTTCAGGAAAGGTGGTCGGTGGCACTTCATAAGGAATTCTTACTTTTGCAGGCTATGTCCAAAGATAGTATTTAATTCAAAATTTTAAATTATTTTTTACTAGTTCTGAATAATACACAGGTGCAGGAGGGAGCTCCTCTGATGACTAGGAGGAGTTACTAACTCCCAGGAGTTAGTAAAAAGGAAGGACTTAAATTTGTAAAACACTTTCTTTTAATATTTTACTTAACAGAACTCCAATGACTTTTGTAAAAGTAAAGTTTCTTTGGATAAAATGCTCAAATCATAGGCATATATTGACAGCATGCTATCTAGTAATTTCAACAGACACTTTGAACAATATGACCATGCTATATGCAAAGTAGAATCTAATCCACTCATGTGTCAGTGAATGAGTTAGTCCTTGCAAAATAATTTAAAAGAAACAAAATATTTTATAGCTGCCAGCTTTCTAACAGTTTTCCTGTACTCTTTTTCCTCTTGTAGTGGAAAAATGACATGTTTTTCACTTCTGTACATATGTCTTAATGGAATGCTGATCTGCGTGCCCCTTGACTTATGGAGGAAGAATTTGGTAAACTACACCTCTTCATGTACCACAGAGTAAAAAATAGCACTGAAGAATCTCAGTTGAGTATTAGTTGAATATTTATGTCTGTTCTTTTCTGTCCATTTGATTCTTGTCTTCTGATACGTGTTTACTTAACATTCTGCTCCCTTCACTGTGATGCACAGACTTTGAATTGGAGGCAGAGATTGCTATATCTAGGCCTGTTTAGATTTGGGAAGTGTATTTGGCAGCAGAGAATTGGAGTCTGTAAATCTTGTAAAGCCTTTCACCTCTTATGTCTGAGAATATCAGCCTGCTGATTATAAGATGAACTGCAAACACAGGAAATGGAAAAGGACTGAGAAATTAAGGGAAGTTGTCTACTATTTGGAGCAAGTGAGCTAATGAAAGAACTGAGAAAGGAATTAAAAACAAGCAAACTAACAAACTGATTCAGTTTTTGGAGAGCCAGCACCTTAGCTATGGAGAAAGGCACACTTTAAGTATGTTAGAGAAAGAATTACAAGGACGCAAATGAAGACAGCATGAACCCCAGTACCTGATTGTCACTGAAAAGCTGAAAAAGAATGAAAAAACAGAACTAAATCTGATTGAAGTTGGGTTTTTCACGGGGCTTTTTTTGGTGTTTTGTTTGTTTTTTTGTGGGGGGTTGACTGTTTTGGTTTTTTTTTTTTCATAGACTTTATCTAAGTTAAACTTCCTTTGGGTTTTTCTCATTCATATTTTGATATTTAGAGATAAGCTGGAAAAATAATTTGCAATTATGAAGGGAGGATTTGGCCTTTTTTTTGGCCTTTTTTTGTTATGTCCATTTTCCAAGTAAAAAATTCACAGGCAAGAGAACCATGTCTATGGCTAGTCAAGCTATATCATTACTTATGTGAAAATATGCTGACATTTTGCAAAATGGCTTAGTATGATTATGAAAACAACTGAAAACAATTGGGTTTTTTTTGTCTATTAGATTACAATTTCCATGTTCCAAAGCCACATATAACTTACTGAAGGTAAGTACTAAGCTTTATGGTCTCTCCCAAGAAAGGCAGAGAGAAAAGAGGTAAAAGCTGAGCACAGAAAAGTCTTATTCTGATTTAATAGACCTGTTCAGTAAGCAGGCGGTTAAACACCTTGGTGTTCTGGCTGTTAGGGCTTTTTTTTCTGCTTTTCAGGATCTGTAAGTAGTCTTTGGCTTTTGGCATTCCCGTTTGTGGAGTTTGAACAGTATGTTCTAGAAGTGAGCTTTTATTTTTAATTCCAAAGATTGAGTTAGTAGTCTATCATTCTGGTTGGGCTTTGTTAGCATGTTTGGGGGGTTTTGGTTGTTTTTTTGGGTTTTTTTTTTACCCTGTACATAAAATAAAGATGTATATGGAAAAAATGCTCCTTAAGCTTTTAAGAGTTGCTCTCAGTTGTCACCATTTAAGGAACATCTTAGATTATAGGCTTCATAATGGCAAATGAAGTTCCACTATTTGAGTTGCAATCTAAGCAGCGCTGTGATTCTTCTGAATAATGATGTTTAGAGTACAATGCTGTTTTGAGTACCTTCAGATTAGAGCAGAAAACTGCTTGATGTATCAAGTGATGCTATTGCAAGGGATAAAAAAGGATCTCTGCTTTTCTGCAAAAGCTGCCTGCAGCAATTGTGAAGGAAATAATGGCAAATTATGACATATAGGTCATTTTATTGAAAATAAGCTGCATAGAATTTGGTATAGGTGTCATACCTTTCCTGAGACTGTGGTAAACACTTGATCAAAGTATGAGTTACAAAGGCTACAACAGAATTATTTTCACAAGTTATCTTTCTTCACTAAACCATATTTGTTAACCCAAAACATGCTGGTTTTCATCTTAATTCAGCATCTCTCCATATCTTATTGTATTAATGTAACAAAACTTATATGCTAAACCAAATTTTCAGGCAGGTAATAAATATCATACTTTTATACTTTCTTGGTTCTCTCCAAATAAACCTAAAAAGAAGTGATGTGCCTATTCTTAAGCGTGAATACAGATAAAGGACTGTTTAGCTTTAAAGGAGTATATTACCACTTTGCACAAAGTAGTCTTTGAGTATGCAGAACTGTACAATATTTGTTTGATAAAGTATACTTTTGGCATTACAGACTATAACTAGTAATCCTTCCTGCTTTCACACAACTTCAAATTTATCTGTTAAAAAACCCAAACACACAAACAAAAAAAAAAAAAAAAAACCCCACCCC
>VZUI01090624.1:86478-101646 GCA_013401135.1 Cettia cetti
CCCCCCCCCCCCCCCAAAAAAAAAAAAAAAAAAAAAGAGAAAAACAAAACCACTGCAAAAGAAAAACCCTTACAGGAAAGGGCTAGTTACAACTGGGATTTCAAATACTCTGCTCCTTTAAGTAGCTACAAGCTCCTTTGGTTTGGACCTCATCTTTTAGCATTTTTCTTAAATGGTGACCAACTAAATCATAGACCAATTAAGTAGTGAAAGCAAGTTAAAATAGACCAACCCGTATACTTGTATGATGTCTTCTGCTTTACCAGCAAATGGTGAGAGCTTATTGATTGTTTATCTCTAGGCTAAAGGCTAAAGGTTTAGCACCTTAGATTCCAGCCAAAATCCTAAAGGCTAAAGGTTTAGCACCTTAGATTCCAGCCAAAATCCTCCTTTACAAGGAAATAATGAAGTAATATTTTCTTAGTGTTTCTAGATTAGTACAAGGTACAGCTGTCAAAGAATACTAATTTTGTGCTGTTTAGATCTAAACCTTAGTACAGATGACAGCCAATGCCAGTCATCGGCATACTTTATATTTTTACTCTTTTTCCATGTGTCTTGGAGTACATGTAGCCTGAATGTGGCAAAAAAAAAAGCATTTTCTTTTACTGTCTTTACATATGGAAAGTTTTCCTTACCAGGGTAGGTACAGTTATTTAAGCAGCTAAGTAATCTTTCTTTGCCAAAGTAGTATCACAGTTGCATTTAAGACTAATAAGTTCAGCATACAGGACTTACATTAGGGATGATGTTTCTTTAGTCACTTGAAATAAAGATGCCTTCTTCCCTAATTTCAAGTTACTAATGTAAGCAGCTTCAGCAGGTAATTTCCTCCAGTGCCCTGTCCGACATTTATGGCAAGCTAATACAGGGATTGGCCCTAAACAGCTACCTGGCAAATGACTAAGTACTTTTAAATAATTACAAACTAAAAGCTGGACATTTGCTAATGAGAGCTTGAGTAGCATCAGCAAAGCTTAAGGGGTATTTGTACCTGTTGAATATTTTAGTCAGACTGCTTTGGAGCTCTTTTTTAATTGCTCAAGAGTTTAGGGAAGACAGAAATGCATGACAACTTTTTATTTTTGTATCAAGTGCAACATTGCAAGGAACAGATAAAACTCAGTTTACTAGTATACAGAACTAAAAAATGCATTCTGCCATGCCGCAGGCACTGTGCGTAAGAACCTGGTCAAAATTTCAGTGCAATTGTGACTGGAAGAGCAAAGCAGTGCTATTACTGTTACAACTGTATGTATCCCAGTGTCATTAATACATTTATGGTAAAGCAGAATGGCTACCACTCCAGTGTATGAGCAATCCCATGAATTAGATTTTACATCGTAAACAGCAAGCAAAGGAATCAATGCTAATCACCTTAACAAGGTGGGGTAACAAACCCAGTTTATGTTTGAGCCAATTGATCAAAACAGAAGAAATTTTAGGCTGAAATACCTGGTTTTATCTAGTAAGGAGACTTGGAAATTAGGCAGTAATAGGTGGCCCAAGGATTTTGCTTCCTAGCTTTTGCTCAGTCTTCATCTGTAGCACTGCAGAGGCCTTCAGCCAAGAAGTTTTTCCTCAAGCTACTAGCAAGTGTAACTGACCACCATCTATACCTTTCTAGCTGTTAGTTCTGGAACAAGTCCTTGCATCACCACTGTTTGAGGCAGGCACTTCTACTGAAGGTAAGTATCAAGTTTCTTCTTGATGTTGTCAAAGGAATCCACTCCCATATAGTCAGCTTGGCCTTGTTCCCACCGTTCCTTGCGTTCTTCTGAAGATTCAGTTGGTATTAGTGGTGATACTGATACATGGGACACTGCCTCTGTAACTTCTGCCTAAAAGGAAAGGCAGAGTAAAAATACAGAAATACTTTGTACAGCTAAAGCAAACAACAGGGCATAGAATGGGCCAACAAAGTAGATGTTATCATGCACAGTAGCAAGCATTGCCAGTGGGTAGGGATTGTGCAGCTTTCCTAGCAAAACAGCAAAGCATAGTTATAGAAGTTAGCAAGGGGAAAAAAAAAGAAAGTAAAGTTTAAGTTCTTCATACCTCTCTACAGAAGCCACAAGAGAAAGCCAGAGTATAGACCAAGCCAGATAGCTGCAAACAGTTTGTTAGAAAGATGCAAGATTACCAAGAGAAGCACATCTTAAGAGATCAGTAACTTTGGTTTTAGAAAGGCTGAGAACTTAAACTGATCCACGTACTAAGCTGAGACTAATAAGTCTGCAGTCAGATGCAGGCTACTAAACTCTGTGAATGAGAACTAGAGCTAGAAGTATTACTGTGGTTTTAATCAGTACTGGCATTCATCGCTGCCTCTTGATATAAGTACTGATTCTTAAGGTATCCTAGGCTTACGTAAATGTGATTCACCATGCAAGATCTGTACGTACATATTTGCATGCTGAACTGGGGTTCTTCTGCTTGAGAACCTTATTAACTGCAATACTTTAAGAGTTAGGCCCTTTTCTGTATATGTTAAAGAAGTTACTACATCAAAGAAGTTACTACAGCATAAGACCTGGTGCAACATTAACTGCATACATAGTTTGTTTTAGGCAAGCATACAGTTATGTCTAAGACCTATCTAGCATGCTTCTCTTTTGTAGTATTATTTATTCTAAGCTTAAAAGGACAAAACTAAAATACCCTGCATCCCACAAACTAAACCACACCCATGCTTTGAGATGGACAGCGGGAAGGGAAATTGAAAAGAAATAACCTATCTTCCATACTTAGGTATGGATATACAAGATTATTAGAGCACGTACCATATTTACCCCTGTAGTAACTTCTTTAACAATTCCATGCTGTTCTAGTAATGGTAAAACATCAGCTATGTAAGTATCCCACCACATGTTGAGGAATTCTGGGTGAACTATTTTAGGGTCATCCATGTTGCCCTTTATGCTTTTTGTTCTGGAGTCATATGTATAGTTCCACGGCTTTGTGCTTCCCAGGAAATGCACCACCTTAGTATTTGCACCAAACCTGTTGGGCAGAAAAATTTTAGAGGTCAGTTTGTACATGTGTCTAGAAAATGAGTTTTGACTGGCAGACAACTTTTTTTAACCTGCTATTTCTGTATTTGTCCAGAAAACAGAAATATGAATATATTTAGGAGGCTAAATGCTAAATTATCAAACCGACAATGCCTATTGTGACTGAAAGCATTGTGGTACAACAGAAAAATGCGAACTGGATTCTACATTACACTAGTCAGAATACAGCCAAAACCTAGTGGTCTGGGCTATTTAAATACTTACAGACAACTCAAGGCTTTAGGGTGATGTCCATAGCTCAGGAGAGAACAATCTCAAGCAGCCGTTGCAATCGGAACTGGTTTTAAAAGTGAAAAAGATTCTACTCCAAAGTCAGCAAGCCAGAGAGTTAAGCATTATAAGTACTGTGTGGAGAAGGGTCAGTGTTAAGAGTTACTCTTTCAGTTTATAGCCCTTTAGAAATGAAGGCTCTGTTGCAAGGAGACCATGTCCCTGCAAAATAGTAACTTTGTACATATAACCAAGGCATTTCAGGAGACTCCTGCTCTCTGTGCGGCAGGGTCTTGTTAGACAACCCTTACTTCCTAAATAACCTGAGGGCAGCCATGTGTGGGTTTGGTAGTAGGTTGTTTTTGTTTCTTTTCAAAACCATTTAAACTCCATTTTCAATACAGACCTCTAGCTTTTCCCCAACTTTTATCAGTATGCCCTCTGTATTAAAACTGTAGAAGAGATGCACCTCATCTCAAGTAAAGACCTGAACGCTGGAAGATACAACATTCATGTCGTTCTCCTACAGTTCCAGAACTAGGTTTCAGCTTGATTCAGTTTGTGAACAAGCAATACTCATCTCTCTCTGCTAACAGTGACTATCTCACCTAGTTCATCTTGTATCACGTTAGGCTTTCTTGTAAACATAGTATGACTGTAATGGAGAGTAGCATCAAGTATCTTGTCTAATATTTTATTAAGCAGATGCTGATCATTTTGACCGGGACTCAGATGTTAAAGTTTTATGTATGGAGACAACACAGGTGTGCTTCAAGAGCCATAGAATATTCAAACCAAATATTTGGATGGGGTTATGGGTTTCATACTATTTTAAGGTCCTTGACTATATTTCAATGTTCATGCTCAATGTTTTGGATACAACTGATCTTATTGCAGAATGAAGACTTATGTGTGCATGAAAGGTCAAGTATTTGCATTAACTGCATGGAAAAAGTGTCTTCAAGAGGTCAGTTACTGGGCTTTAACTTTAAACCCCGAAATTCAAGATTTAGCATAAGGGCACTACCTTCGTTTTATTACCTGTCACAGTACTAAACAACCTGAGTTTTCTTCATCTTAGGCTGCTGCTGTTCTGAAGAAACTTACTGTTCAAAAGTCAAGAGAAGTTAAGTTAGAGAAAAGAATGCATAAGAGGTATCACGTGACATTTGTGGCAAATGGAGAAGTGTACTCTTGGTATCCTGTCCACTTACGGTCAGAGCAACAGATGCCAAGCTTCTACAATGTTTTCAGCATCTGCTCTCTAGATACTTTCTGGACCTGCGATACTTTATTTTGACATTTAAGCTCAACTGTTAGGAAGCTTTATGTCCACACTGGCCTCAGCAACTAATCTGTCTTTCCACATCTCCCAGAAAAGTCCTTCATCAATGTTTTGAAGTTAGAGAGCATTTGTCATGAATTGGCATTTTCCTTTGGAAAAAGGATTACTGGGACTGCTGTGAAATCTAGTCTCGCTGTACAAAGCTGCAAAAAAACTTAGCTATTGCTGTCAGTAGGTTTAAATTTCACTATATTCCAACTGCTGATGACCAGGAGTGTAACTGGTGATTTAACCAAGGGAACTTGTTCCACCTATTGAGCAGGGAATGTTACTTACATGGGCTGTACTTCCAGCATTCTATTTTTGAAGTTCTGATGAATTCAGTTAAGCAACTGATTCAGTTAAAGAGAATTTTTGTCAGGAGCTCCCAGATCCAACTAGTCTTTTGTGGCAACAAAGTAATTTGTGAAATTAAGGCCATATGACTAACAGCCAGCCGTGGAAAGAGGGCATACTTTATAGTAGATGTTAGTTTATAGAATGCTATCCAGCTACTTAGTCATTCTGAGGCTTGCATATATTTCTTTAAATAAGTGTTCCACTTTTAGCATGACAAGATTCCAAATAGTATTCTGATCACAAGACATAGTTTGGTCTTGAGCCAGCAAGCCCTGCTTATGCCAGCTGCTGCTTTAGACACTAGTAACCTGATGTCATTCAGAGATCAGACTGTTTTTATGCACTTGGCACTTTCCCTCTCCCTTGCCTCCAACTTCTGTAGCTCATAATAGATAAAGAGTTTCTGCGTAACACTTCAGTTTCCCTTCTTTTCCCCTGCCCCGTTTCTTCTAGATTGTTATAACACTTTGAGCCACCCTGCTTCTGACATACAGTTTATTCACATGCCAAACTAATGCTGCTAGCTAGGGAGGATACAGGTTTTGTCACAGGGGAAACATGCACTGATATGTGAATGGCTGTATTTTTTGTTTGATCTTGCTGTTACTTAAGGAACTGACAGAGGTCTAGAAAGAGTGTTAAGAGAGAATTCTAGCTTGATACAAATGTTTGTTCACCACATGCATTTGAATGGTGTCGGCTGATTAGATGAAACTGTAACTACTGGTTGTTAAATACCATAAATAATTGGAGTGAAAAAGGGCAAGTTATCTAAGTGGGAGGGATACCACCAGTGACATGCTGAAGTTCAGCTCGAGTTGATTCAAGAGCCTACTGCCATTGGTTAGAACTGTACTAGACTGTATCCTACACAAGAGGAGCATTTTTTCCTTTTGCAAGTGACCTGTCAAATGTTTTTACTCTAAATCAATTTCAGTGTTATCACCAGGGATGAGTGGCTTATGCTACAGATACAGCTGTCTGTGTTGACATGATTCATTTGACTTTCATCAATTCAAACCTTTTTTTTTTTTTTTTTAAGAGAAGGAATTTTGATATTTTGAGTGACAGGAACAGTCTCTTCCTAGAAAACCTGTGTAAGGTCACATCACGCCTGTTCATTCTGTAACAAGAAATTAAGAATATGTAAGCTCAGAAAGTCTTCTTGAAGTTTTCAACTTACGCTTTAAATGCTGGAAGGTAGGAATATACAGAAGTGCTGCTCAAATTATAAATAAACGGTAGATGTTTGCTCATGTCTGTTGTTGCCCAGCTGCTGAAGAAGGTGTTTAATAACCCTTGATCTGCACCTAAAAGAGAAAGCATTAATAGGCTACGAGCATCAGACAGCTGTTCAAAGATTTTTTTGGTCACCTTACTAAGTAAGAGTTGGTAATGCAGTTATCATGTCCTGTAGAAGTCTGGCACAGAGCACTACAGCTCTATTTGTGAACAACCCCGTAAGCCTTGCCTTTGAATATTCCAGAAATGCAGCAAATGAAATAGTATGTATGGGGTTACTTTTGTTCAAAGATAGGAAGCTGCTCACCAACTCTGCCATTCATTTTCTTTTACACCCTAAGTGTAATCAGTATAAGGCAGCAAACCCCCCCCACAATTAAACAGTACAACTAAGCACAGTTCAGCTTCAGAAATACTGTAGCTCAGAAGATCAAATGGCAACAATTAGTTTTATTACTTATGCTTACAGATGTATGACCAACATCATCTCACTGACAGAGTTAGGGCATCAGTGGTTTGTTAGACCTGCAGTCCCAGATGCATCTACCTCCACACAGATCTGATAAGAAAAGCACATGTAATCTTGGTAACAACTGTCGTAAAACTCCATCAAAATCCTTAACAGACAATAGCTGTTCCTAGTTCTGTACTAAAAACCTCCTGACTAACCAATAAATGAGGATAACAATCTGTGTTCAGAGGGGTCCCCTCTTAGTTTGCAAGCAGAGGTTGTTACAAGGTTAAGTGAGTCTGAAGTTGTTTGGTATCTCAGTAGTAGATAAGCTAAAAAAAATAAAATATAGCCTTCAGGCCAGAGCAGACTAATTTATAAGCAGCAACTGAGAAGTAAAAACCTATTTATCTATATCCATTTATTCTTCATCATAATGAATATGATTAGTCTTTAAATGGTAATAATTTCTCTTTCAGGGAGATTGAAGAGAGTCCTCCAACTTTCACTTGCTGTATTCTTTCACCCATCACTGCATTCAGACATAGCATTACTAAAGAGTAGGTAAAGGGATAGCTTAGTTCGTAGACAATGTTTCATTTTAATCTTTTGTTTTCTCAAGCACTCAGTCTCTGCTGACTCAGGAAAAGGTTTTATTGGCCTATGATTTGATTTAGGGCAGTATTAAGGTTTATACCATCAGTGCTGTTTGAGCAGGATTTGCTTTTTGCAGATGAAGTATCTAGATGCTGGGCATAAACTTAGATGTACGGACAGTACACTGACAAATATAAATTCTAGGTATCCTGTTACAGCTGTCAGCATACATGCAGATTGCAGAGTGAGAAACAGCCTGGAGAATCAGTCCACTAATTTCAAACCTCTGACTTGCCTCTCAATCCATAATGGAAGGAAAACACTTTTGAAGACCTTGTATCCATCGTAAGAGAATCCAAGGGGCAGCAAAAGTGTATTTAACTTACTCCACAGAAGTTTCTCTCGCTCAGATTGTTTTACATACTAGGCTTTTTTTCAGATTGCATGCATTTGTATCAAAGCAGACAATGAAAGCAGCATCTAGTTGCCCTAATTCAGACTTTACCAAAAATGTTGTTATATAAACAGGATCTCAGACATAAGGTGAAAAAATCAGGCAGTACTTATATTAACTACATATATACAGATACATATGAAGGTACAATACAGCAAGACCGTAAAAACAAGTATTTTGGATCCCAGGCTAAAGAGCCAAGAGGATTGTCTAAGCAATAGCAGCATTCTTAAGGGAGTAGTACTACCAAATTTCTTCTAAAACCAAACTTTTCTTCCCCATCCACTACTTTTAGAGGGTATCTAGAGTAGTTGCATGACATGTTCTTTATTATCTGGAAAGGTGAAGTTTAGACAGATGGAGTAGATGTCTACATAAGTAGACATTCTGCCATTTCTGGAAAACAGCACTACATAGGAGACACCTGTCTGCTGTTACATGCAAGAAATACTCTGGAAGGTCTTCCAGTCCCTAGTTACTCCTACTGCAGACAAGGTACTTGAAGCTTGACTTCAACTACACATAGTTTGGTAGGTTGTTAAGTTTGCATATCTGTGTCCTATTAAAAGCAGTGACTCTTCACAGGTTTCTCTAAGTTTCCTAGACCCTTTTATTACTTTCTAGGTCAATTTAATTTTCAATTCCCTTTCTCCCTACCAAGTCCCTGAGCTCAGCAGTAGTTTATACAGATAGTCTAGGTCTTCATGGTCTCATTACTCAGTTCACTGCTACCATTTAATAAGAACTAAGCAAACTTTGAAGCTGAAGTACAAATTACAGTTCTTGAAATTTGATACCTAAGCAATTAACCCACTATTTTTGTTGCAATGCTCCTTAAGTGCTGCAGCAATTGCTTTGCTTTTAGGACAGAGGAAGTTTCACCATTGCATGGCTTTAGCTTTCAAGTCAGAAAGCATATTGTAAAAGCAGTTCTATTCATTTGGGGGTTTTTTGGCTGCTCGCTTGCTTTTTGGCTGCTTGCTTGCTTTTTGTGGGGTTTCTTTGTGGGGGTAGGATGGGGGGTGTTTGGTTGCTTTGGTTGGTTGGGTTTTGTTTTAATTCAACAGTTCAGAATTATGCTATAGATTTTGCCATAGCTGGTGATCAATTTGCATGGCAATGTACAGACCTTTATTACATGGCGGTACTCATTTTCATTAGGTAGCATTGAGCATTCAACTGTAACTAATGTTCTTTAGAAGGCCACACACAAGAGTCCCTACAGTAACATGGATTATTTTGCAGACTACGTGTGGCATCTGGATATTTTACTTCTCACAAAGTACTGAGAGGTAAGTCAACAGGCTAGTTCATTACCTTGTATCTAAGAGTTCCATTTAATGGTCTTATTTACATAGTTTTCTGTAGTTTAAGTCAGACTTTGTTTTGTACCACAGCAGTAGTTACATAATGAAATTAAGCCAGGAGAGACAGTGATACTCAGAAGCCTTTAACAGCAGCCATCTCCAAACGACAAGCACTTTTACTGCAATGGTAGCAGATTTAGTAGACTTACAGGACAGCAGAACTTGGCTTCTCAAGCTTAAACCTGGTACAGCGGCCAATCCCAAGTAACCTATAGTGGGAAGCAGCCAAGGCTACAACATGCACTTGATATTGGGAAAGAGAGAGTCACCACCCTATAATAGCAGGAAGCCATCCCATAGCATATGAAGAGATAGCTGTATCTTCAAATGTTTGATTCTCTGAAGCTGTGCTCAAGTTGACCAGGACTATATTTTTTCTACAGCAGCTTGAGTTAGTACAGAACATCCAAAGCCTTGAGTGTTGGGAATGTCTGAAGCATAATACTGGGGTTTCATTTCCTGTTATATGATTCTACACTTGTTAGTCCGGAGGCCAAACTTAGTTTTTATTTCACAAAGTCTGAAAAAAGTAGTTTTACTACATATTATAATGATAGCCTCTATTTCTGAGAAGGATACAATTTTTGCATAGTTACGTAGAGAATTCTATCATGAGTCCCCATGAGATGTATGTAGTTACTGAGCCACCCCAACTACTGTCACCATTTTGGTCTAACTTACACTGAATTACAAATTAATACATACCGTCAAAGCTGCCTTTCTCTGTGGCAAACTGTAATAGCTGACTGTATGTTTCAATGGAAGGTCGGTAAACAAAAACTCCTGAATTAAAACAGTCGGGCCAGCCTGGATCTGGTGCTGCAGACAGCTCTTCTCTCTCAAAAAGCTCATCTATATTTGACAAAACCTAATTGTAAAGGAGTTTAAAAAAATGCTTTTAGGTTAGGAATTGTGGTATCATGTTTTAATGGACTTTGGCATCAACATTAGGACATGAAAGAAAGTTCTTGTATAAGTGTTCATTTTACGGAAGACAGTATTTTACAGAAATAGTCCCCACATACTTCATGACAGTTAATTTAGTTTAAAAGGCACACACATTCTCCCTGTTACTAGTTCATCGAGTAAAAGGCTTCTATTACCCCTACTCTTAAAAAAACCCAAAACAACCCACAGAAAAAAATCCAACAACCCTGATACTAGGTCTTCAAGAGGTACCATGAGACACAGCCACTTACCATTGTGTCTGCATCCATGAAAACACATTTTGAAAACTGTGTCAGTTCCCAGCAGTGAAGCTTTGTTAGTGTGACGCCCAGCTCAGGTCTTTTCATTAGTGCCAAGTGTGCTGAATCCCCACTATCCAAGACATTTACCAGTATGACTTCATCAAAGACTTTTTCCAGCACTCTCCTGGGGAAGAGTCAATTGGCAAGATTTAGTTCTAGTGTTATTCCAACAGCAGACCATGTGACAGATTCTGTAAAGAGAAGTGGAATGACGGGGAACCTGGCAACATTTCTTGTTGAAAAGAAGTAAGAGTTGACTGCGTATGTTGGAATGCACAAGTACACCTGTCTGTCACAAAGTTTGTAATGTGCACATTTTGGGGAACAGAAAAGACTCTTGGAATTTTTTTTTTCTTCCACAGAGTTTTTAGCTGGCATTGCTATCAAGTCATAGCTGTGTAGTACAAACTTTCCACAAAGCCTTGTTTTTAATCCAGACTGATTTCTGGCAGCTTAACAGTCTACTCTAGCAGGCAAATAAGAAATGGGAATCTGCTGGACTAGCTTGAGCAGGACAGTAACTAAATCCCAAACAGCTGAGACACAACTTTATGCAATACTTACACTGTTTGGGGTTTGTGACCTCTGGGACTTTTGAGAAATCTGACTAGACCCAGTTGCTAAAATTTTCTTTATCCCATAAAGTATTTTCAAGACTGACTTAGTCATGTCTGTGGGTACACAAATGGTTTGAACCAGTATCATATTTGCTAGAGTGACAAACTTTCAGTGAAATTTTTTGGCAGATATGCAACCTTTGCTTTACCATCAATAGAGCATTACCATTAGTTCAAGAGATTAGTGAGTTCACGGTGCTTAAAACAGCATGAGCATCAGTAAACATCAGTAAAGTCTTACTATTCTACAGTGTATCTTGAATGCTCAGCAGTTATCAGTAGAATTTGAGCCACAGAGCTTTTAAATGAATTTTGAAACTCTGCCTTGCAAGGCAGTTTTTATACTGACAGTTTGGTGTGGACAGTGCTTCTGAACCTCAGGCATATTTTGTTTGCGGAGACAGGGTGAGAAGTGCAAGTTCCAATTATGTCACTAGGTACGTAGGTATCACTGGTCTACAGGTATAGTACTAGCTGGCTTGCACTAGCATTTAGGGTTCATCTTAGAGCACACTCACCTAGTAGGCTGGAATGGATGTTCCTAAATGCAACTTCTTAATATTGATATGATTGTTTAGCCACCAGGAGACTCCATGAAGAGTCACTGCATTTTTTTATTGACTCACTTCTCTATTGTGTCTATATATTGATAACTCTTTTCAGAATTACTTCCCTATGCAAAGAATCTTGTCCTATCCTCTGTACTTTCCATAGTTATTAACTGTTTAATTGCTTGTCTTTTTTTTTATCCTCTTACATGTGGAAAGAGAATCCAGTCCTCTCCATAGTGAGACTATTCTAAGGAGGCTGTAGGAAGCAGTTGCCTATTAATTTCATTTGATGTACTGTGGTGACCTTGTTAGATGCCTCTGTTCGGCTGCTGATTCAGGTGCTACTTTAGTTCTGCTCGCTTTCTTCTCCCATGATAAAATTTGAAGTGTCTGCTAGATTTCAAAAGAGCTTGTGTTACATTATCTATATCGGGAATACTTTTGCAAAACAAATAAATACCAATTCCCTGCTCCCACCTCCACATGCATACACACAGCACTAACAAATGCACAGACATTATCACATTGTTGGAAAATTCTGAGTAGGACTACAAAAGAGCAAAGATCCAGTGAAAATATCAGTATCAAGTCATGGTTTAGAGCTCTAAATGCAGACTATTTGTTAATCCATCATCAAGAAGAAAAAAAAAACCCACACCGAAACATAAACAGTTTCATGTTTGAAGAACTTACAGAACTCCAGATAGTATAGATGAGTTCTACTGAAATTAGCCATTTAGCTACCAGAATTTTGAAAGGTTACTATTAAGGAATTTAACTTCCATTTGTTCAACCTGCACATCAGCAGGAACTGTGGCAGTCTGAAGTATGTAAGTGACCTTACCTCATAAGATCTGAGACCTGAGGAGTTATGAGTGCAGTCAGCTTCCTTGTTGTTCTGTACTGTTGCAAGGATGAACCAAGTACCAGTGCTCCTTTCACATAGGAGTCATTTGTGGCTAGAGTCACAAAAGACTGGTCTGGAAGAAATGAACTTGGTCAAGTTAATGTGATCCACTACTTTATTCTGACTCAGATACATTAGAAACCTAGTATTGTTAGGTAATCGTGCTGTGAGACCTCCAAGATGTGCATTTAATTCTGTGTATAGGGCCTTCCCACGTGACTCAGTGAAGCAGATTACTTGCTATTGGTAACTTGATGCATGGCAAAATGAAGTAAAATGACCCACAAAAATCAAGACTTCTGCAAGAGAACACCAGTTCAAATTAAATAAGTCATGCCAAATGTAGAGACAATCCAAAATTCTAAAGAGCCCTACTTTGGCCACTAATATGCTATTATGTGAAAAGTGTTTGGAGTCTATGGGCTTGCTTTTGGCCTAAAGTTAGTAGCATTTTGTAGAGTTTCTCTATGTTCAGCTCTCAACCCAGAGGCTAAAGCAGTGTAAAACTTGCATTTCATTTTCAAATTAAAGTAAGCATAAAATTATATCTTAGACAACAGTTTTAAGTTTTGCTAGCTCAGGATTTTGCAGACCAGTTGTTCTGCAACCCATGCTTACAACTCTGTCACAAGAATGCAAGATTAAAATGGGAAGTAACTACTAATACAAAAAGCAATTTAAAACTCACTGGAACAATTTTTATTCTTTGAGCAAAACGAGGTACTATAATCTTCTGCTCCAGCTGTATCTTAAATATAGCTTAAGACAGATTGTTTTGCCATATAGTACTTATTGAAGCCATATTATACAAGCTTTGCATTCTTTCATGTTGTTTTAAACTGCCAGAGTGGGACTGACAAAAGCAAACAAGTAACTTACAAAAGTTCTTCAGTTCACCCTTAACTATTTTCATGTAGACCTCCTTTCAAAGTTATATCATTTTACAAAGTGTGCTCTTTTCTACCAATCCATTTTTCACTCTATCAGCCACACAGTTTCTTCCTAAGAATTTCAAGAGTCAAATACATTCTAGCAACTTTGATTTCTTTACAGAAGTGTTAACAAGGTTAGATCATAGAGCTCTGGGCACTTAAAGGCTTACTATCAAGCCTAGTAGTAAGATTAAAATACTGACTTCTTTCAGAAAAATTGTTGTTTGGCACAACGGTTCATGAGGCAGTCATCATCAATATCTTTTTAACTTAATACCCCCTTAACAGTTGACAACTGACAATCATGTACCATAATTGCCTATAAGCTCTGCAAACCTGGTCTGCAAGATCTATAGACTGGCTACAAAACCTTCTATTTTGCTTAGCAGCCAAACCAACAAGTCCCAAGGGATTTAGATTATAGTGGTCAATCACAAAGATCAAAACAGCTTCTATAATTCTGGGAATAAAGATATTTTGTTTCAATTCACTTTAAGCTGCCTATTTGTACTAGTTGGTATTCAGCAAGTCTGCAGAACATCTTTATGTTTCTTTGAAAGGGCAAGTGTGTAACATTTGAAGTTGTATAAACATCCTCCTAACAGGACAGGGTTTTTCACCAGGTAATTTGCATGTTACCATTCAATTCATGGAAGCCTGACACTAGGCTCTCAAGTCACTAAAAATCCAGTGCACACAAAGTAGGATTGTGCCCAACATTCACCTGAAGGTTGCCTTTTTTTTTTCCAGCAGTGTAAGACTAATTCTTAAAGTGACCTTGCCACTGAAAGACAGGTCTTTTCTTCATTTACCTGTTAGCAGGTATACTTCCACTCCGTCTCATCTTGAAACTGAATATTCACTCACAAAAGTCTTTAGAGAAAAGTCTTTAGAGGAAAGTCAATTTAATGATGGAGTAAAGGCTAAGAAGATGCTACTGCATCCCAACTCTAGGAGGAAACTTTACAACTGCTTGACAGGAGGTACATATTGCCAACTTGGAGGCCATCTAAGTCAGCATAACTTTCCAAGGTTTTGAATAAACTATCTTTTATATATTCTACTATGTACATTAGTAAGTACGTGATCCCAATGCTACAATTTGGGCAAGATCAGTTGGTGCTTATTATGGAAGTAATATCTGCAAAAGATCAGTCCATTCTACCTAAACAAGTATTTCAGCTACGTGGGTCTCCCTTCTCATCCTTTTCCCCTTCTCTGTAAATGCTTTCTCCACAGAATCTTATGTTTACACAGCAGCCACTATTAGGTCTGAAACACAGTGAACTCACAGTACGTGTGACAGCATGTCTTCAAAACGACATAGAATGAGAGGCAGTTGCAGAGCTTCCTAATTGACTTATCCAGACAAAACCACGCTACTTCACAGACCTCTTTGGCTGCCCAAGTTCACAGGCTATAATAGCTCTTGGCGAAGAGTTTTTATGCTAGCCCTTACACACCCACAAGCATCTTGAAAGTCTGAGCTAGAAGCGATCTTTTATTTGATGGCATGCAGGAGGTTACTTGAATGCTTGCCCCAGATCATTTAAAAATTCCCCGGAAGATTTTTCGTAGGCATAGCCAGAGTTCACGGGTGCTTGCCTTTCCTCCTATTCTCTGAGTTAGGTGCTAGTATATCTGAACTTTTGTTGAGTACGGGATTCCTAGATAGACAGGAGCATCTTATCAAGATATGCATCGGGGGGCAGACTTCCTGCAGGCTTCCAGACCTGAAAATGAAACCGACTCTGCTGACAACTTCAGGTGAAAATCGGGGGGGAGGGGGGAAGGGAAAGAAAAACAACCCCCCCCCCAAAAAAAAAACAAAC
>VZUI01090637.1:0-32839 GCA_013401135.1 Cettia cetti
TCCCTTCCCTTCCCTTCCCTTCCCTTCCCTTCCCTTCCCTTCCCTTCCCTTCCCTTCCCTTCCCTTCCCTTTCCCCATTTCCCTCTCCCAACCCCTCCAGTTGATATCCTGAGCTTCCAGACCCCTTTTCCCTTTCCCAGCCAGTTCTGTGCAGAATTTGGGGCCAATTCTTGGAGCCAGCAGCCCCAGTTCCCCACTCCTGGGTGAAGCAGGAAACCCTGAGAGAAAAGAACAATAAAATATTTACAGAAACCACCCCAGTCCTATCTCCTGGAAAAGGCATTTCTGGTCAAACCAGTCGATCAGGAACAATTCTCTGTGAAACTTCAGAGGATTAAAATGGAATAAAACCAGCCCTTTTTCTTGGCTGTTTTATTCTGGGCTGATATTTGCTGCAGGTAAACAACACAGCCCTGTTTATGGGACACAGTGCAAATATTTCCCAGCGTGTTTATCCTGCAGGCCTTGTTCTCTGCAGGCAGGAAGCAACAGGACACCCCAGCCCTGCTCCTTTCCACAGGCTTGGAAGCAGCTGTTGGAGAAAATCCATTTCTTTTTTGGAGGCTGGATCCTGCCTTGGAGTAGCTGAGGTGGTGGAGGATGAGGCCAATCCACCTGTCTGCCCTGGGAGGGATCCTTCAGGACTGGGAGAATCTTAATTCTATTTCATTAATTAAAATAAAGGGTCAGAAAAAGAATAGCAAGAGTGCTTCCCATTAAATCTCACAGTGACAGAACAGGGCAAAAACGATTTTATGTTTTTACCTCATTTGCTCATCACCATCCCAGGTTTCTGTGCCTTCCCTCCTCTCCCTTTCATCTCCCTAAAAGTTATTTTCCTTCCTGCCACATTCCTTTGGAATTTCTGTTGCCATTACAACACCAGGAGTGGGGCAGGAGATGTCCTAGAACCAGCTCCTCTGCTCCTGCCATTCCCAAAAATCAAAATATCCCCAGCAAGGATAAAAGGTAACTTTCTTAGGGCAGGAGATGACCTAGAACCAGCTCCTCTGCTCCTGCCATTCCCAAAAAATCAAAATATCCCCAGCAAGGATAAAAGGTAACTTTCTTAGGGCAGGAGATATCCTAGAACCAGCACCTCTGCCTTTCCCAAAAATCAAAATATCCCCAGCAAGGGTAACTTTGTGATTAATTTACTGAATTCTCCTGGCCAGCCTCATCCCACATCCCAGGGGTGGCTGGAAGCCCTCAGGTGAGAATCCTCTCCCTGATGGACTTTTCCCAATGTTCCCACTGACAATTCCGTGCCACCCCCAGCCCTGGCAGCTCCAGGGGCCACTGGCACTCCACAAATCCCTGGATTCAGGAGGACACAGTGGCTGGAAATTGGGGTGAGCCTTGGCACAAGGGGATCACCCCCAGCACCCTCACCCCTCTCCTTTGCTGTCCTGAAGGAACCAAGGATTGTAGACAAATTATTGCCTCACTCTGAAGCAGAAACATCACAATAAAATCACCTTAATCAAGCACTCAGAAAACCATTTTGCTAAAAAAAAAACCCCAAAAAATCCCCCCCCAAAAGAATTCCAAGCAGACAGTTTAAAAAGAAAAAAAAAAAATCAGTGCTGGCTTGATCTCATGAGAGGAGGAAAACAGAAGTTCTCAGGCCTCTGAAGAGGATTTTGCTCCAATTTGGGTTTTAAGAGGGGAATTTTTCACAGCCTGGACAGGGGAGCTGCAGAGGGCAGAGTTAATTCTGCCCAGGATGAAGGGATTTGTGCCTGTGCCCCCTCTGCAGCCCCCAATGTCCAGCTGCTGAGCCTAAAAATCCCCAAAATCCTAAAGGAACCTCCAGACACGGAGCCACTCAGTGTCAGCCTCACGAGGATGAGGCTCCAGGAGGGGATTTTTTCCCATTTTCCTGAATTTTGTACCACATTTCTCAACTTTTCCCCCCCAGGGAGAGCAGCTTCTCCTTCACTCAGCTGTGGAAGGGCTGCAGGGCCCTGAGACATCAAATCTGCTCCTCAGTGAGATGGAGAAGATTCCCAAGGACATGAGGAATTCAAATGGCCTTTTCCTCTTTTTCTGGTCAGATACATCCCAAATATATATTCCAAAGAGGAATATGCTGTAATTAGAGCAGGTTGACCCCAAATTTATTATCAAACCTCTCCAGGACAAACTTTACCCACACTGCCAAGGTTTTTAACCTGCTCTGGAAGCAACACCAGCCTGGAGATGGCATTTCCCAGCTCTTTCCTCATTGTTTTTCCAGGAAAAAATCTGGAAATTAAAGGCAGTTTTGAGAAATCCTGCAGGATCAGCGAGGAAAAGGAGGTGCCAGCTTTAATTTTGTTTTCTTTTTTAAGTCTGTAATGCCCAAGCTGCTCTGCCAACCCCACCAGCCCTGGGTTTAAACCTGGCTCTTTGTTTTGGTGGCAGCGACGCCTCCCAGCACTGAAAACCTTGGGAATTTTCATTTCTTTTAATTAGTGCAGATCACAGGCCTGGCCTCTTCCTGGTTGGGTTTGAGCTGGAGGTGCAGGGGGAGGAATTCCCGAATTCCTGAATTCCCACGCTGCTCCTGCCAGCCCTGGGGAGGTTGGGAATTCTGCACAGGGGGGATGGAACCCAGGGCAGGGGGATTCCCCTCCCCAAACCCTCTCAGGGTCCCAGCTGCTGCACTGGGATGGATTTCCCACCCCTGGGAGCAGCCAAGGCTGGATGGGGTTTGGAACAAACTGGGATCATGGAAGGTGGGAATGGGATGATCCTTAAGGTCTTCCCACCCCAAGCCATTCCATAGTTCCATAAAAAATCTCATTTTCAGGGTTCCTGACTCACTCCCAGCTTGCAAATTCAGGAATCCGTGGCTGCCCCATCCCTGGGAGTGCCCAAGGCCAGGCTGGAGCAGCCTGGGGCCCTGGGGTGTCCCTGCCCATGGAGGAGCTCCAAGGTCCCCCCAGCCCAAACAATTCCGGGATTTTGGGGCTCCTCTCCCAGGGGATTTCACAGGCTCTGCCTCACCCTGTCCCAGCACAGACACCTGGCCAGGCCCAGGCAGAATCCCTGAATTCAGGGCAGGCTGAGGAGACATTTGGGAAATAAATTTCCAGCAGGCTCCCCTGAGATGTGAGCCAAGATAACAACATTTAATAACCTGCCCTTGCCAGGCTGATCCAGGCCCATTAAGAACCTTCCTGTTAGCATTTAACTCACTTGGGAAAATGCAATATCAGAGGTAAGAAGTTGTTAAACTCCCCAACTTGGTCTTTTTTAAATTTAAAATCCCTTGGTGGTGTGGGGAAAATGAGATTCAAGAGGGAGAACAAGGACTTGCACCCAAGGAGATTTTCTTTTTCCTTCTGGCACCTTGTTGTCCAAAAGAAGGAAATGGGGAAAATGTTTCCAAGTCACTTAAGTGGTTTTATTTAAAGGTGTAAAACCAGTTTAATGGGAATGAAAGGAGTTCACTTCCAAATGTGAGCTGCTCTGCCTCTGAGAAATGTGTTACTTATTAATTTAAAATTAATGAGCTGAACTGTTTCTGGGAACAGAAGCTGCTTCAAATCCAGTGTCATGATCAGCAGTGAAGTGAAATTTAAAATGAAATAAAATAGGGCCAGTTTAGGGAAAAAGAAATGACAGCTCTGTGTGGTAAATTGGATTATAGACAAATTATTCCTTCATTTTTCAGGAAGTGAAGCAGAAACACCACAATAATATTACCTTCATAAAACACTCAGACAACCATTTAGCTTAAAAAAACCCCCCAGAATCAGAATTCCAAGCAGAGAGTTAAAAACAAAAAAATTCAGTACTGGCTTGATCTCATGAGAGGAGGAAAACAGAAATTCTCAGCCTTAAACCACCGCAATTAATCAAAAATATCTGAAAAGGGTTGTAACGAGCAAAACCAACAGAGCTCTGTGGTCAGGGGAGGCACTCACTGATAATGAAACCCCAAAATCTTCTCCCAGGGCCAAGAGCTGAGCTGGAAACGCTGCAGGAGGAAAGAGAGGCTGCCACAGGACATGTGGTGCTGCTGGAGCTGTTATCTGCCCCCAGCACAAACCTGAGAGACAAGAGAGAATTCAGAATAAAATCCCAGCCCCTCTCAAGGCCCACAACAAGAGAGAATTCAGAATAAAATCCCAGCCCCTCTCAAGGCCCACGACAAGAGAGAATTCAGAATAAAATCCAGCCCCCCTCAAGGCCCACAACAAGAGAGAATTCAGAATAAAATCCAGCCCCTCTCAAGGCTCACGAGCCCCCAGGGAATGTGAAGGCAACTCTTGGAGATAAAGCAGTTTCAGTTTTTGGAGGGTGAATGAAATGTTCTTGAGGAGGCAGAGGAGGAGGTGGCTCTGTGCAATATTTTGGGGCCAAGGGGTAATTGTGCTAAAACCTGAGCTAAATTGAGCTGAAAACTTCAATTCAGCATCAGCTTTCCCAGGAGCTCTCCCTGCTCTGCCTCCATGGGGGAGTGAATTCCACAGCAGCACTTGACCTTGACCTCCATGGATGGGAAGAGGAAAAGAAATCCAAAACATACACAAAAAATATCATTTCCTGGGCTACACAAAACGCTGGAGCTGAGAGGAGCCCTGGGTGTGGCTGTGAACCCTCAAACTGCAATCCCAGAGCAGGGAACCAAACCAACCCGAAATCCAGAGCAGGAAACCAAACCGATCCCAAATCCAGAGCAGGGAACCAAACCAATCCCAAATCCAGAGCAGGGAACCAAACCAATCCCAAATCCAGAGCAGGGAACCAAACCAATCCCAAATCCCAGAGCAGGGAACCAAACCAATCCCAAATCCAGAGCAGGGAACCAAACCAATCCCAAATCCAGAGCAGGGAACCAAACCAATCCCAAATCCCAGAGCAGGGAACCAAACCAATCCCAAATCCAGAGCAGGGAACCAAACCAATCTCACATCCCAGAGCTCCAAGGCTCTTCCAGCAGGGAGCTCAGAGCAGACACAGAACCCTGAGAGGTTCTGCCCCCCCAGCACAGCCCCTGCACCAATCCCACAGCAATTCCAGTTCTCTCTTTAATTTATCCCACTGTGGGGGACACAGACCCCAAATTCCAGTGGAAGAAGTGAAAAAAAAAACCAAAACCAAACCTGTTCACCTTACAGTTTGCTGCATCAAAAGTGTATCTGAAAATAGGCTTTTAAAGGGCAGGGAATATCCTGGGAAAACACAAATTCCAGAGATTTTCCAGAGTTCCTTCAAGGTGCAGGATAGGCAAGGATAGAATTCAGGGAATATTCTGAGCTAGGACCTGCAGGGCTCATTGCCCAGACACCCCAAAATGCCACCCTGGGCATCCCTGGGAGCATTGTCCCTGGGATGTCTCTGGCAGCCTCCATTTCCTGGAGAGCCTTTTCCAGTGCCCCAGCAGCCTCTGGGGTGAAGAACCCTTCCCAAAAATCCCCCCCAAGGCTCCCCTGGCACAGCTCCAGCCCTTCCCGGGTGCTGTCCTTGCTCAGGGAACAGCAGCTCTGTAAATCAACTCCAGCCCATTTTCTCTTCCAAGGACACTCCCGTGGCTCCAGTCCCATCCTGGGTCCCATCTTGGACTCGATTTTCATCCCTGGGACCAAACAGCGCCGAGAGAAACACAAACAGGATATTCCAGAGGAAAAATTCCCTTGGATTGGAACCCGCCAGGGAGATTTGTCTGCCAAGGGAATCTGATCCCCCCAGCTTGGCAGCTCTTGCTGGAGCTCTTGAACCCCATCCTTGTCTGCTGCTCATCCAGCAAATCAAAAACAAATCAGCTGTTTGTGAAATGAATTCCCTGGGAATGCTGCAAAGCCAAGGGGAATTTTATTAGGGAAGTTTTCTCCGTGGTTTGGACTTCTGGAGGATGGAGCAGCAGGAAATGCAGCGGGCTCAGAGGAGCAGTGGAGAGGGGAAAAGCAGCCTGAAGGTGAAGCAGGGTGGAAATTCCTGCAGGAAACTCCAGATGAGGAATCCGTGTCAGGATGGGAGCCTGGAGCTGCAGAGTGCCCAGCAGTGAGGTGGGAATTTCACCTGGCTGGAGTGCTCAAAAGGAAAAGGAGGAATGCCAGAGGCTGCAGAACTGAACCACCCCAATCCCATTATTGCAGAGCTCCAAAAGCCTGGAGCAGCACTGCCAGCAGCAGCATCCAACCCCAAACCTTCCTGTGATCCAGAACCTCCTTTTCCCTCCCTGTGGGATCAAATAAAGGGAATGGGAAGAGCAGCAGGATCTGGGATTCCACACTGGGCAGCAGAGATGCCACTTCCCAAATTACCCAAACAAATCTACCAGCTGCTCCCTGCTGCTCCTGCCTGGCTCTGTGAAGCACCAAATATTCCAAGATTTTGGCTCCAATGCGGCTGTGTCCTGCTGAGCTGGGACAGGGACACCACCACCCCAAAAATCCCTCATTCCAGAGGGTCACAAGGGATGTTCATCCACCCCAAACCCTTTCACACCCTAGCAGCAGCTCCAGCCTAATCCCAGAGGAGCAAACACTTCCAGGTGCTCATCCCAAAGAGCCGCAACTCCAATTTTCAGCACAAACCATGCCCAGGATGTGCCCGGCGCCGCTTTTGGGTGGAATTCCCGAGGTTTGCGTCCCAAAGGGAAGCGGGGAGAGGAGCAGCGCCCCCTGCTGGCACAGCGCGGGCACGACGGCGCCGCGAAATGAGGCGAAATCGGGAAAATCGCACCTGAGGAAGAGAGAGGAGGCTGCGGCCAAAGGGGACGGAATCCGCTCCAGGGGATTTCTTAAATTCCCTGCGTGACCTCCAGAGCGTGGGGAGAGCGCCTGAGGCTGGGCCAGTCCCCGCCCGTGGTTGCCATGACAACAGGCGAGGATGGTTTATCCCAAATTTCCCGATGAACTTTTCCCTAAGGACAGGCTCTGGATCTGCTGGGATGCACCGGGGGAAGCTCCTGGAGGGAAAGGTGAATTCCAAGGGATTTGTCCCTCCTCTCATCTCTACCTCGAGTTGCTTTTGGACTTTAAAATCTCAATGTACAACTCCAGGAAGAGCCTGGGGAAAGCACAATTTACTGAATTATTTACTTCTTCCCCTTCAGTTCTAAAGAAATGATGGGAAAGTCACACCTGGCCCAAAGCTGACTTCCCCTCCTTAGAGAATTCCATGAAATTCATCCCAAAACTCTCAGAGATCCTGGAAGATGTGCACATTTTACCTCCCAAAGGATGAGAGCAGCAGAAAAATGACACAAGTCGTGTTCATGGGTTATAAAAGCCCTTTTATAAAGCCATTTTTAAACAAAACCAAAAAGTTTACAAAAGAAAATAAAAGATACAGAAGAATGAGTTGCTTAATATATTCCAAAAAGGAGAAAAATAAAAGAGGGGACACAATTCCAACATGCTGAACAATAAAGGGTTCATTTTTTTTGTTTTCCTCGTGGTTCTTTTTTTTTTAATACAAAATACAAGCGAAGGATACACATACTTAAAACAGAGCTCAGGAGCAGGTATGCAGTCCTGGGAACCCTTTTTCAATCAAAGCAAAGCAGGGGGGTTTTTGTTATTTTTTTTTAATGTTTTTCTTTCTTTGCAGGTACATACAGAGAGACTCGGAATATGTCAAATTAATTAGCACAAAAGACCATCACACAATTCTACCAATGAATGTTTGCAGCTAGAAATTCACGAACATGGTCAACAGTCATGTTCACTTCAACCCCTTAAAAAAAAAAGTGTTTTGTTTTTTAATTTTAAATAAAAGCATTAATGTTACATTCAGACTTAACTCCTAGTACCATGCTAGATCTCAGTGTTGTCCAGAGTTCCCAACCCCACAGTGATGACTGTTTGCAGCTGCCCCTTTTTTCTGCTTTTGAAATTAAAAAAACCCAACACAATAATAATAAAAATCAAAAAGGACAGGGAGGGGAACTGCAAAGAGCCTGATTTTTCCTTTTTTTTTTTTTTTTTTTCTCCAAAAGCTCACCAGGGGATTGCAAATACTCAAAGACAAAATATTCATTGCATACCAGAAAATGCTGCCAAGTCTCCTCCTCCACCTTCACACTGCTCACTCAGGGTTTGCTGTGACATGATGGCAAACAACAACAAAAAAAATTACGTAGCTCTTATTTACAATTAATTTTTTTTTTTTTGTAACAATTGCTTCTGCAAGAAGGGGAGAAGGGGAGGAGGAAAAAAAAAAAAAAAAAGAAAAAAGAAAGTAAAACCTCACAAATGCTGAGAACACAAAGGGAATGGGATGTCAGACACTCCCGCTCACTCACACACCAAAGATTTTGGGGGCTTTTACACACATTTAAGTCTGGCTTAAGCTGATTTCAGGATCTCCACCCCCCCTCCTCCCACCCCCCCTCCCAAAATATATATATAAAAAACCCTGGCCCCACTGTACAAAGCGTTTGCACACGGGTGTTTGCAGTCACACTGAGCATGCTGGGCACCTGCCAGCCTGGCCTGGGCCCCACGGATATTCCTGCTTTGATAGGAAGAGTTCCATGAAAAGACATTCAGCTACTGAAGGGGGAAGCTGGAACTGGATTTCGAGCTAGGCTGGGCTTGGGGAGGTCTCTGAAGGGCACTGTTGGCTCTCCCTGCTCTGATAGGCTGAAAATAAACCCCCAAAATTCCTCCTGGACAGCCAGAATGAAGTGTTAGTGTTGCTTCTATTCCGTCAGCACTTGGATTTAAGCCTCCTAAAACTGCAGGGAAACACTCAAAAGCTGAGGGAAATGCTCTGTTTGGTCAGATAGACACAGAATTTATAATTTCCACGTAGAGATGTGACAGCAACCCCCTCCCCAACCTCACACATCATAAATGCCACCAAACTATTCCCTGACAAGTCCCTTCCAAACTGCTCCATTTCCTCCCCCCTCCAACAGATGAATGAATTCTCCATCAAACATTAAAACTCCTGGATCAGTTTGTAGCTTTTAGGAACCCTGTGTCCAACGCTAGGATCTGTTAGAAAAATAAAACACTTCACGAACAAAGGACAGAAAGCAAAGCACCAGGTTTTTTTTCTACAGCTCCAAAAGCTTCCAGCATGGTACAGATTTCTTCCCTCCCTCTCTCACCTGCCTGCCTCTGTGGCTCTTGTACCTTTGTGACCAGCAGTGGAGGGAATATTTAAAAAAAAAAAAAAAGGAAAAAAAAAAAAAAAGGAAAAAAAAAAAAAAAAGGAAAAAAAGCCCTCAGGAATTCCAGATTTGTGCCACTGCCCTGGTGGTGCTGCTTCTCTCCCCTCTCTCTCTGCCTTGAGGAAATTAAAACTCATTAAAAGCTCCTCTGCTGCCCCATTTTTAAGCCCCTCCTGACCCTCTTGACTCAGCAGGGTTGTCATTCTCCTGCTGACACCCCTGGGACTGAACCAAACCAGCACAAAATCCCAGCTGAAATTGCAGATTTTGACTGATTTTGGCAAATTCAAGGCAGGACCTTGGTATAAAGCAGAGCTGGATGTGGTGTTGTGGATGCAGGGACAGGATGGAAGTTCTGAGCTGAAATTTTAAAGAGCAAGATCAGGGCAGGGCTGGAGGCTGACTGAATTTTGGAATAAATCCATTTTACCTCACTGCAAAGGCTCCAGACCTGCAGCTGTGGGACAGAGAATCTTTTCAAAGCCTCCTCCTGTGAATGAAACTTTCTGCTCCACCAAAATCTCTTCATGTTCCTAAAGAAAAGCATTTTCTCAGCTTTCCTTCCAGAACGTTTAATACAAATTAATTCCAATGGGAATTTAAAAAGGTGAAGTCTGCTGCTGCTGCTGAAAAAATGATGTTAAAATAAAAATATTCAAAATGATAAAAACATCCACTTTGACAATTTTCTCCTGTCTGTAAAAATGTGAAATTGCTGTATTTCTAACAGAGACTGTTAGGGCTTAGTGTTTGCAGCAATGAGCAAAACAGGTTTAGAAAAAGTTACGAAATCCTCAAAATCTGGGATCTTTATGGTGTTTGGGTTGTGAGACATTCAGGAAGAAGCATCAGGCAGCCTCCAACACATCAGAAATGAATGTGTGAGAAAACAGAACAGTTTTGTAAAATACAGGGCCAAACTTGCCAGGATAAACCAATCCCAAAGCTGAACTGAAACAACAGAAAAAGGATCTTCCACAGCCTTTTCTTAACCAAAATACCGAACCAAACCAAAATAAAACCTTTTCTTAAACAAAAATAAACCAAGCAAAAATATATTTGAGGTGAGATTCACAAACTACAGTTCAGAAAACAGCTGGTGTGGCAGGTGGAGAACCAGATCAGCTGGAATTCTCCTTGTACACCTGAATTCCAAAAAACAAAACCCCTAAGAACCCAACGGGGAAGAGTAGCTTGAAACAGTCTGGACTGCAGGGGAATAACTCAGATTTGAACAGGTGTTTGCTACCCCCAAATGGTTTTTGGTTTTAAAATGTAGTCATTGACTTGCCCAGAATTACCCAAGAAGTTGAGGGAATTTCTGTTCTCCCAGAAATACAGCAGGTGGGAAGAGGTGTGGGAAAGGAGAGGGGATTACATTTTCTTTTTTTCAAGATTGAGATTTCCCTGCAGCCTGAAGCTGTTTTGAAAAAAAAAAATCAAACCATTTTAAAAAATAAAATTAAAAAAAATAGATTTACAATGAAACAACATCATCTTTATTGTAACGGCAACAGTAGTTCCATGAGAGTCAAGAACGTTAAAGAACTTCAATTTTTATAAGGTAAAGGAATTTACCAGCCTCAATAAAATCCAGGGCTAGGGAATCACACAGGACAATCACAAATTCCATCCCACACCCGTGCTCAGCATCTTCAGCTCCCTATGGATTCAGGGTCCTTCCTGATATTTAGTGTATCACATCTAAGAACTCTCCAAAATCCCAAAGAGGATCCCAAATCTGCTGCCACCAAAAATCCCAACTCATTCATTAGCTGCCTTTTGTTACCTTCGAGAGGCTGGTTACAAAATGGGTAGTTCTGTGATAAAAAAAAAAAAAATTAAAACTAAAAAAACCAAGAAGGATGCAAAGCTTGTCAGCTGGAAGAGAATGTGAGCAACAGACAGAAGCACAGAGGGTTTAAGGAAAAAAATAAAAATGGCAGGTCCAGTTTTCAATGTTTCCACCAACAAATGTGGCAGAAAACTCTGTCTGAGGGTGTGAAAAGCAAGATTTGCAGAGTTTAATGAAGTTTAGAAAATTAAAAAAAAGGAAGAAAAGCTATGGCTGCCTGGGTAAAACCACATGAAAATGCCAGCACACACCTCGAGTGCCCTGCCCTGCCAGGGACATCCCAGCTGCAGCTGCTGCCAGCCCCAGGCCCCACACAGCACACCCAGCTCAGGAGCAGCTGATCCCACACACGGGGGAGGAGAAACCCCACAGGCAGGAGGGGAGCAGATCCCACAGAGAGGAGATTACTGAGTAAATCCCACAGGCAGGGTGAGGGGCTGATCCCACAGATCCTAGAGGCAGGAGACTATTGAGTAAATCCCACAGGCAGGGTGAGGGGCTGACCCCACAGACCCCACAGGCAGGGTGAGGGGCTGATCCCACAGACCCCACAGGCAGGGTGAGGGGCTGATCCCACAGACCCCACAGGCAGGGTGAGGGGCAGATCCCACAGACCCCACAGGCAGGGTGAGGGGCTGATCCCACAGACCCCACAGGCAGGGTGAGGAACTGACCCCACAGACCCCACAGGCAGGGTGAGGGGCTGATCCCACAGACCCCACAGGCAGGGTGAGGGGCAGATCCCCCAGGGAGCAGGGTGGGGACAGGGCAGTGCCCCTGGAGCTGCTCAGTGCCCGCTGTGCCCCCCTGCCAGGGATCCCCGGAGCTTTGCTGAGGGCAGGAGCAGGGAGGGAAGAGAAACACTCGAGGCTGACTCATGGGATCTCAGAGCACTACAGGAATCCTTTGCTCACACCCACAAAAGGACACCCCTCGCCCCAAAAGCTGAAGAATTCTGTTTTATCTGTTAATTTGTTTGGGTTTTTTTTTTCCTCTTGGAAAAATCTATAATAAAGACATTTTCCACAATACCCAATGGAAAGCAGTTTTAAAAATGATTTTGCAATTTCTCTTCCCTGTTCTGCCCCTCTACAGAAAGAATAAAGTAAGGGTGAATGGATGTGGGAAGGCTGTAGGTTGAATATCTGAATTGGAATGGGCTGCAATTTGCCTACAGCAGAAGAGTTTTCTATCCAATCCAGCAGAGACAAAAGATCTCCCATCCTGACTGGATTTTTCTAAATCAAAGCCACTGGAGCATCTCCGAGTTTCTTGATTGCTTTCCATGAAAAACGTGCCTGAATCCAAGAAACACAGGATTCCTCCCCATGTTCCATCCTCCTCCATTGGAATTAGATCAACTACATTTTTGCTGAGAGTGAACTCCTCTCAAAGTCTGTTAAAGCAGAGGTTCATTATTTTTTTTCCATATATTCCAAATACAGAATAATAGTTTTAAAACAGCTCTTACCAGCACTGGGAAAATCTATTCTACTTAAGGATTTTTAAGTATGGTTTCCATAGATCAGTCTCAAACCTTATTGCTTCACAACTGCAGTATCCCTTGAAAAAAAAAAATAAAATATTGAATGGTCTGTTAATTTGTCTCAAATGGCTTTTCAGATTTGGCAGGGGAGGGAGAACGGAATGGCCAACAGAGAACATTGACTTCAAAATATTACTGTAGAAGGGTTTCCTCTTATTAAAAAAGGATACACTGTATTAAACAGCTGAAAGTAAAGACAGCATTCAAAGCCCATGAGTCAAGCCACAGCCAAAACCGTGTTCTACCCCTAAGTATTGTTTTCTTTTCCTTTTTCTTTTTTTTTTCCTCTTTTTTTTTTAAACAAAGATTTTCCTCAACTGCCATTTTAATCTTCACCAGAGGGTGCTTCATCTTCAGATCCCTCATCCCCTGACTTTTCTGGTGGAGGGCTGGCTGATTTTTTCTTTTCTGGGGGACTTTCAGGCTCTTCATCCTCTTCTTTGGGGGATGGGGTCTTTTCTTTTGTTGCCTTGGAAGCTGTGGGGCGACCTGCCTTCCCTTTGCCTTTCACTGGGCTGGGGGTCACTGGAAAAAGAAAAACCTTGTAAAACTCAGCAGCAGCAAAGGCAGAAAAACTCACAGTAAATGGGATTTCAAAGTCATTCAGCAGCAGTTTCACCATACCCACGGTGTCTGCAGCACTCCCAATTAGCAAAGCTGAAGTGAAGAGCAAGCTAACAAGATTTAAAAGCTGTTTAATTGCAAGTCCTGGCTAATTGCTGGATGTGGCATCATAAAATGACACAGCTCTTGTCAAAGCAGAACACACATTGCTGTTATCATTTGAAATTTCCTGCAGAAACGCATCCAGTTTTCCTTTGGTTCACATTTCCCCACCCTGACAACATCACAAAGTCCCAAACAAAGCCACAAACTGTTATTATTTGGCTGTGAGACACAGAAAGTCAGAATGCAGCACCTCAGCAGGGAAGGTTTTCAATACTGTGAGTTTTTACCATTCAACCTCTAAAGGAAGAATTAAAGCCAGCTCATTATTCCATTCTGCTGCTTTAAATCATGACATTTTGGCCCTTCAACGTTTCTGCGGTGACCCCAGGATTCCTACCAAGCCTTCTGCAGCAAAAAGAAAACCTGGATTTTAAACTGAGAAACTCTCATGGCACAGACTCACCTGTAGCCTTTAGCCTGGGCTTGGGCATTTTCTTTTCTTTCCTCTCTGGCTTGGATTTCTTGGAGACCTTCTTATTTTTCTTTTTTGAACTGCCATAGTCACTGTCATCATCATCTTCCATGAGGAAGTCTTCATCACTTCCTGAATCTGCTGGAAACATAGGAAAATTTCAGTTTTTTGGGAAAAATAATAAGAAAAGAAAAGAAAAGACAGAGCTGAGATCTGCCAGTTAAATTGTGGACACAGATTCTGAGACCTTGTGGGCTTCCATTTATCTGCAGTGGCACAAAACCTGATGGGTTTTCACCACAGGGACAGCAAGAAGAAGAAAAAGCACTGAGACCTTTACAGTTATCCTTTAGGGCTGCTTACAAAGAAACAGATCTGTGGAAAATAGACACAGCTCTAGAAAACACACACATCTCTGGGGAAAAAAGGAAGGAAAAAAAAATCTGCAAGGAAAAGGCAGTATGATGAAGTTTCTTGTCTCATTCTGGGTAAAAACTGCAGGGAAGGGATCAACAGATGTACCCACTTGTGAAGACAAATTGTGTAGGACACACACACACTGCTGCAAACTTGGAACACAAATGCCAGATGTGAAGACCCAACTTGACAGCAAAAAACAAAGTTACTAAGGAGCACAATTTATATCCTCAGTGTCCCAGGCAAAAAGCAAACTGTGTCCCTCTTTCCAATCCCATTTACTCACTCTCCTGGAACTGTGCCTCATCGTCCTCTTGCTCTTCCTCCTCACTCCCCACATCATCCATGAGCATCTCCCGCTGTTTGGAGGCTGCTTTGGACGCCGCCTGCCGCTGCTGACGAACATTTTTGTGATCTTCCTTCTCATCCTCGCTGTCCTCTGCAGCAAAAGGCCCCAAAAATTGTGAGTGCAGAGCACAGAGCTCCTGCCTCTGGGCAAAACAGGGGCAGGGCATTCATGAGGGGGTTAAAACACTCGCTGAGTTACTGTGAGGATAATTCAACCTCATCAACACCTTCCCTACTCCCCCCCAACAAAGACCTTTTGCAATATTTTTCACTGCAAAATAACCACCTTTTCTCTTTTTTAATTTTTTTTTTTTTACCTGCAGGCCTTTTCCTGGATTTGGAGGCTGCTCTCTTATTCTTGTCTGGTTTAGCCTTCTTTCCTTTTTTGCTTTTTTGAGAGCTCTCGTAGTCGCTGTCGGCTTTGCCATCGTCAGCTCCTACGTCATCGTCTTCGCTGCCAAAATCTTCATCTGCAAGCATAAGGCACCAAGATGAAATTTCTTGTTTCATTCTGGATAAAAGCTGCAGGGAAGGCATTAACAGATCTATCCACTTGTGAAGACAAGTTTTATAGGAGCATCACATTGCACAAAAAAAAAAAAAAAAAAAATAAAAAAAAAAAAATCCCAAACCAGGGTGGGAAGCAACAGCAGCAGAGGCAGCATCCGACTTAGAAAAGAAATAATTCTGATTTATTTTGTCTCAAATCCTATTCCTGCAACTCTTACAGGTGTGAAGAGACACAATTTAAAGATAAACAAGCAGTATAATGCAGTTACCTGCTGAGTGTGAATCATCTTTCTTGGTCTTCACATCTTTGTCTTCTGAATCCTCACTGCAAATGAGAGAAATATAAAGTCTGAGTGCTTGTCTCATCTTTGGTTTCAGCCACTCTTGTGTGGAAAGCAACGATTTTTAAAGAGTAAACTGATGTCTTAGGCTGAGAATTTTCACTTTTCCTGGACACGCTTCAGGATTGCTCAGCTGTTTGTGGAGTTGTCATGGTTGGGGAGATAATGCTGAAATTCTGAATCACAGATAACCTTAAACCAGGCAGGAAATAATCAGATTGAGGTGAACCATGCACTTCACTCTCAAACCAACCCACAATCTACATGGCTTCCATTTTAGTTACAATTTTTATGGTTTATATGCAGTCTATAAATGAAATCAAGGTTTATCCTGAAGAGATTTTTAGTCACTTGTCTTTGTGTCATTGTTTAAGATTCCATTCTGTGCCTGTTGCTCTTAACTGGCACATGTCTGGTCTAAGCTTTCTCAGATGATTTGGTAATTTGATTGATTTGAAAAATAAGATATCTTGGGGTGATACAGAGCAAGAACCAGCTGGCAGAACCTCCATCCCTGAAGATGAAATCTGTCATGAAAACAAAAATTATTATTTCAAAGGTCTCATGGCAATAATTTGGGGACTAGAAAATGGAAATTCTACAGGAAAAATTCACTTTTCAGTAGGGCAGCACTGAGGCTGCTGGAGCAACTCAGCTCCCAAAGCAAGTTCTGTGTTTAAGGATTACCCAAAATGAGGAACAAAGAGCCAGAGAACTTCCAAAGGTGCCCTGCCCTCAGTGCCACCCCATCCCTGGCACCACAGGGATGCTCTGGGCAGGCTGCAGAAAGGACAGGAGCTGCACCTGGCCCTGACTCACCTGAGGATGCAGCAGCTGCCAATCCTCGTGCCTGGATCACATTCCTGCCACTCCAGCTGCCCCTGGAGCTACTGGAATGACGCAGCACTACTGACAAGTGCTTCACACATGATTTCTCTGGCTGCTCCCCTCAGGAAGAAAGCACCTCAGTGTCTCAGGCCTGACTGAGCTCCCAGCCTCGCTGCAATTCCAGCTGCAGCCTCTCCTCCTGGAAGATGCTGCTCCCCACACACAGGAATGTTCCCCACAGAGGAGAAGCTGCTTTTACCTGTCCTCCTGAGAATTCTTCCCAGATCTCCTCTTGTTTTTGGCCTCTCGGGGAGATGAGCGGATTTTCTTGGATGGGGGACCTGAATCTCTTCCATAATCATCATCTGGACAGGAGAAAATGGGTTTGAATCAAACTCATTCCCAGCAAATTCCCTCATTCCCAGCAAACTGCTTCCCTCAGCTACAACTCACACTCATCACTTCAGGCACTTCAAAAAAGAAAAACATCACAAAGCTTCAAAAAAGCTTTGGTGGAAGCAAAGTCCTGGTTTAAATCACTGATTTTACCTTTTCTTCTGCCAACAGCACCATGAAAATGTGAAAATGCTCTGTACAGTAAAGTCTTACCCAGGGAAACACAAAAAACCTCACAAGAGGACACAGGATCTCATTTTACATCTAGTTATTATATAAATCTATGAAAAATTAACATGCTTATGTATTTCTACATGATTCTAGTAGCACACACTATTTACTGGCCTGTGACAGGATAAAGGATGTAATTAAACAGGAGTTTAGAACTCCTTACAACTCTTACACAATACCTTATTTAATGAATAAAAGCACTATAATTAAGAATTATGCATATTTGTCTCATTTTAATTATCAGTGCAACCTTAGCATTGAGTTTATCTTCCAAGAACTCAAAACATACTCCAGAAATTTTCTGTTAATTCACACAGATTATATTTTTTTTTTCAGAAATGGAATCCAGAAATTTTAATTCACAGAGATTACATTTTTTTTTAAATGTGATCCAGCAATATTTTGTTAATTCACACAGATAATATTTTTTTAGCTGCAAACTCCCCAAAATGCCTGATAATGTGGGCTCAACTGGAGCCATAAAATAAATAGAAAACATCTTTTTCTGTGGAAAAAAAAAGTGGCATCAAGGAGCCTCTGCCCCAGAACATAACATAGAGCAAGGAAGGCATTGCTGCCAACAGCCTCAAGGCACTACAACAATACCAGCATTAAATAATAAGATTTCTATCACCATTGTTTGTCTAATACAAAACATATGAGAATCATTATATTTTCAAGTACTTATTAACAGTTCAGGCTGTGAAGAACAGAAACTCCTTGGAATGGGAGTTAAAGATGTGATTAGAAGCAGAACAATTAATATGCATGGTAATAATGAGCTGCTCCAGGCCAAGGAAATTAAGGAAAAAATGTAATTTACCAGCATCATCTGATTCCTGAAACTGGGAGTAATCGACCACCTTCCTGTTCCTGTTAAAAAGCAGGAGAAGAAAAAAATTAGGAATTCATCATTTCAGAGCTACAAAAGCTTTAAGGAACAAGGAGTGTCAGATCCCTGCTGCCAGTGCTGGATTTGTAGCCTAAAAACAGCCCAAGAAAACTCTGATAGTTCAGGCACCTCCACCTCTGCAGTCAGAAGTGAACTTTAAGTATATTAAGGATATTAAAGCATAAATAGCTTTTTCCTGAGGAGGTTTTATATTAATCTGGATTACACTTTCAGAATCTGAACATTCTTTTTGATAAATACACAGAGATTATGACTCAAACCTTTCTAAACTGCTCCTTTTAGAATTTCTGCTTCTCATAGCTCACCTGCTGTCACACCTTCTCCTCCAATTTTTATTTTCCCATATGATCCCTGTTTTTAAAGCATTGTAAGTTTTCACTGGGGTTTCCAGGAGCTTTCTGAATGAGTTACACTGGTCTGGAAGTCAACAAAATCCAATCTGCTTCTCTAACTTACTGAAACCTCTAAAATGGAATAGTTGGTTATTTTATCAGCACCTTGTCAATCAAACCCCAACTGTTTTATTGACAAGATCACTGCCCTCTAAAACACTGACCAGAGGGAATCAAGACTAATTCAATTAAATTTCAGCTGCTAATGCCTCAAACTTGGACTCCAAATTCCCACAGTCCCTTTTTCCAGTGCTTCTGGCCCAAAGCCAAGCACGAATCTGATTTTGCAGCAATCACCACGTGAGCTCAGCTCTACAGCTGGAAAACTCCATCCAGCACATGGATCCTTCCTTCTCCTCCTTCCCTTCTCCTACTCTCAGCACAATTCACACTGAGCTCCCCAAACTCTGTGGATTAATTGTCAATTAATTAATGATCATTAAACCTGGTCGGTTCAGAGACACCCCAAAGCCATCACTGCTGATCCATTTGAAATCAAGTTTTAAGTTGCTCTCCTGAACAAGCTCCTCTAAGTCGTGGCTTACAGAAAGATGCAGGAGCAAAATGGTTTTGCTTCAATCCAGCACCAAACCTCTTAAAGAAATTTTAAAAACCAAAAAAATGAAACCAATCTCTCAAAAGCACCCCAAAAATGGCAAATGAAAGGAAGGCAAAATTTGTACAGGTTGAATCTCATCCAAGCTTTGGAGCACGTGTGAGCAAAATAAAGTACAACAGGACCCTGCACAGGTCACTCCCTCCCAGTCTGGGTGTGGTGAAATACCAGTTTAGGGACACAATTATTGTCAATTTTTGATTTATATTCCTATTCCAACAAGGAGCCTTCCTGAAGGTTGCATCCTGACCCACCTCACGAGTGAAAACATGAATTTTATTCTGATAAGCATCAGAAGAACAATTAAGTTATTAAAATAGAAGTCTGATTTTATGTATCAAGTATTTTTTTTTCCTGTGAAAGCATAAACAGGTTGAAAAAAGCAGAATTTCCACATATAAACAACACTTTTAGACATCACTGAGCTACCAAACAAGATGGAAATGTCAGTTTTTCCACCTTGCTTCCTTCAGAGACACATTAAATCAGGAAATGTGACAGTGGCAACTATAGCATTAACAAAAACTGTCCCTTTGAAAAACATCCTTTAACAAAAACATCCCTTGGGTTTTCAGCCAGGGAGTAAACCCTGCTCAGTTTTCATCACATGGTGAGCAGAAAGTGATATTTATATATTAAAAAAAAAATTAAAAATCATTGTTTCAGAAGAAACCAAAAGTGAAGCTGTTTCCTTGCAGGGCAAGAAGGGTGGAGTAAAGAAAAGAATCTCTGCACTGATATCACTGAAAATAAAAAGCTGCAAATCTTTAACAGCACCAGAGAAGCTCAGAGGGCCAGAAAGAACCAACCTGCTGCTGCTCCTGCCCTTCCCCTCACTCCAAACTCATCACTCACCTCTTTTTAGCCCGGCCAAGTTTTATTTAGAACCGTGGGCAGCGCTGCTGTGCAATAATAACCATGGCTCTGCAAAGAGAGCCCGCAGTGTTTACTACACCAAGGTGATAAAAACACTCTGGGCAAGATCACTGGAGTTAAGGGGCAGGAAAAAGGAGCTGCTGGTGGCAGTGAAGAGCCTCTCTTTGCTGGAAGATGTTAAGGCAGACATAAAAATAAACTCTCTGGTAAATCCACTTAGGCTGAGCATAAAAAGGCACGGGGACAGCTGGGATGGGCATTGTTCAGTCTGGTCTAAAAGATAAAATGAGATTTGAATATAATTTCTTTGCTGATTCACATTAATACTAAGTGTGCATGTAAAAAGTTCAGAAAGAAGTTTTTATTAACAGCTGTCAGTCCAGTATATTTGGAATAAACAGGAAATCATCAACATGTTAGGATGGAAGCACTCAGCAAAGTAATTCTCCAATAATTTAACCACAGCTCAGAAATGCACAGAAATTCTTGCAACCTGTGCTTGATGCCTGCCAAAGTGCAATTTTGGAATTATGAAAAGCAACATCAACATGTCAAAGGATCACTAAATTCCTGTAAAACTGAGAAAGGATCTCATCCTCATACCTCATCTTCAATTTAGTCCCTAAACCTTCAGTCTTTAAACCAACATCAGCACAGCCCTAGAATCAAGCAGAAAAGTTTTGGGTTTTTTAAAAGGGAATGCAACAGATTCCCAGATATTTGTGCAGGCATTAAAACCCACAGATGAAATCCACATTTAAAAAAACCCCCACAACATATAATCCTGAAAAGCCATGTTAAAAAGAGTCTTCAAAAATGCAGGCACTGAAGAGGAATGTTTAGGTCAAATGACAACCACCTACCCTCAATCCAAGAGAGCAGAGGCAAGGAGATTAAATGATTATTGAGGTTTTTGTACGTTTTTTTCACCACAGCCTTTATTTAACCAATAAAACCAAAACTCTCAGCATTTGTGAACAAAGCTCCAGCCCCTCCCTCACCCTCAGGGCTGGCTGAGCACTCAGGTTTCACTTTCAGGTAAAGGTGCCTCCTTTGAGGCCAATATTATCAACAAATATTGCCATTAAAAGCACTTTTTGATGCCTTTTTTATACACAGAAAATACAAATTCCATCCAGAAGTGTTTCCTGCAGGGATTTTCAGAGCTGTGCAAAGCAAATCTGCAGTGATGGATTTGGGTTTTCCATGACCATTGATTTAAAACTACCAGAGAAGGTGGCACAGGGCACTTGGTGACAGTCAGGGACTTAAATCACACCACTTTGGGGTAAATCTGGGTAAAAATTGGATTCAGCACTGAGAGGGCTCCTCTGCAGAGCTCAGAGTTCGGGTCTGGGCTGACTCCCACATCAGGCTCTGCTCATGGCACCTGCAGGATTTTCAGGGACTCCATGAAACAATTCAAAGATTCCTGCAGCAGTAATTAGAGCAGTCTTGTGCTCGTTCTCTCTCTGACTCTAATTATAATTTGAGATTTTTACTACAGAAATGATGCAGAGCAGGAGGGGAACCAAACCCAAACACCCAGCTCACTCCCCAACCCTGCTATTTTGAATTTTCTTGTACCTCCATCTTCTCTCTGCTCCTCTCAGACTGAAAGAGAGCAAGAATCATCTTTTTACTCATCTACCTCTGGACCACACAGCATCACTCAATTTTATTAAGTGCTAATCCCCAAGGAACTGTTGCTTGCCTGCAATCCCATGGAAGCTTTTCCACAATCACAATATTTCTACTTTACATTGCCCAGCAACAACACTGGCAACAAGTTACATTTAATAGATATATTTTTTTCCTGAAAATAAAATTGCACCCTTCCACTGCAGTGCCAACACCAGGCTGGGATTCAAATCCAGAAAAATGAAGGATGTAAAGCCTTGAAACACTAAGGTAAATTCATAACTGGCTTTAAGCTTAAAATGAATGACCAAAAAACTCCTGGGATTTCCAACCCTGCCCACAACATCTCAATTTGCAAAGCCTGCAGGAGAGAACCAGCAAGTAAAAGTGACCAGTGAGAAATAGAAGTCAAAATTCTGACTTGAAACACATTAATTGACGGTGCATATATATATAAAAAAGTGGCTCAAAGTATTTTATTTTATTTTACCCTATAAGCAGCCCCAGCTCTCTTTGCAGAACTTCAGGAGAGTTACACAAGAGATGCAGAAGTTCAGTAATTTCAGGTTCCTTCAGTTTTTACTTCTTGCCTTTTTCTAACAACACTGAAAACCCCACCCAGGAGAAATGGAATTGTGTAGGAAGTACCTGGCTCTCAGTGCCAGGCACACAAAGCCTGTAAATACCAGGACTTTATTACTAATTTTAAATAACTGACTTTAACAGCCTGACTCAGCCTTAGGTCAATTTTACTCAAGTGGAGTAAAAACTTGAGATGCAGGATGGATTTTATGAAGTTCACTAACCAGAAACCAGGAGACATCGCCAATTAATTGAAAGAACACTGACGAGAGGAAAACTTTCCCACCCCTAAATCTCACTCTGATCAAGAACCTTTCACCTGGCTTCCATTTTACCAAAAACCAGCTAAGACAGGCAGAAAAAACTTCACTCCAGCACTAATTTATTAATGGATTTAAATCTACTGGCAGAGCTCTCTAGTTAGCAGAGCAACATAATGTAGCAGCCACTGAATATTTACCTTTTTTTTTCCCCTGGAAGGGCTATTAAATCCAGGGAGATAAGGGACTGCTGCATCTATTCTGCCACGTGCCAGGAGGTTTTGTGCTCCCAACAACCTGCTGGACTTTGGTGCTTGGTGTTCCTGCCAGCTGAGGGTGACACCAGGCAGACCTCTGACTGGACAGAGGTGTGTTTTTACAGTCATTTTACTGAAATACTTGCAAAAATCCTCAGTTCCAGCAAGCTCAGAGGCTCTGCTTTTAATGACAGCACCCTTCCCTTACCTGGAGCAAATCCCCAGAGCTGGCAGGGGAATGGGGAACACTAAAGTGTCCCCTCAAGCAGCAGAGTCACATCACCACTAATTTGGGCAGCTCACACATCACTGAGCCACTCCCCTACTTAGCAAAGCGCTCCTGGGTTCCATTTATATTTTAAATTCTGCATACGAGAGATATTAAATACAAATGCTGTCGTTTCTAAATATATATGTATCATAGCCACAATTAATTTGTATTTATTAGCTAATTAGCCAAAATATCCAACATCCACGCCCCAGACCAGGCTCATTGGGACTAAAACTACAAGCAGTTACTTGAGAATGAAGAAATTCTAAAGCACTAGAAGAACACCGTGGGAAACCTCACATTTTTGCTACAAAAACAACTTATATCACGAGTTCGCTCTTTTGCCACCTCCTTGGTAAAGCTTTGAGACACACGAGAATCACAGAATCTCCTGATCTGGAAAGGACTCACAAAGATCATCCAGTCCGGCCCTGGCCTTGCACAGGAACCCCAAAATCCCACTCAGGGCATCCCTGGCAGCGCTGTCCACACGCTCCTGGAGCTCTGGCAGCCTCGAGGCTGTGCCCAGCACCCTCTGGGGGAGAAACCTTTCCCAAATACCCACCCCTGAGACAGCTCCAGCCTCCAGCCCTTCCCTCGGGCACCACCTCCCCAAAGCCACCGCGCTCCATCCGACCCCAGCCAAGCCCACCCAGCGCTCCAACCCCGCTCAACCCAAAGCCACCAAGCCCCAGACCCACCTCGGCGGCTGCCGGGCACCACACGGCCCGGCTGCCAAACGCTGGGGAAGGAAAAGGAGGAAAAGGAAAGAGGTGGGGGGGGGAAAAAAAAAAAAAAAGGAAAACAGGCAAGGAGGAAGGGGAGCGCGGAGCTGGCAGCCCGCGGCCGGCCGGGCGGGCGGAGCAGGGCGTGTGGCAGCGGCGCTCGCACCGAGGGGGCGGCTCCTGCCGGCTCCTCCCCTACGCGTGGTTCCCCATGCACAGCCCCCGTGCCCCGGACCCTCGCCGGATGGCACCGCGTCCCCTCCCCCGGCAGCGTGCTCGCCTCGGCCCCGCCGCCCGCAGCGGGCCCTGCGGGTGGGGGCCGCGGATCGCGGCGCCCGCCCTGCGCCAAGTGGGTCACGGCGGCGGCGAAAAATTCGCTTTTCCCCCGTTACAAAATGTGGGACAGCGCCCGCAGGGCCGCCCCGCCGCGCCCCCCGGCCCCGGGCGAGCGGCGCGGGGTGAGATGCGGCGTTTATTGCGGTGGCCGTGCCAAGTTAGCAGGGGGGAAACAAGGGGAAATAGAGGAGAAATCGGCACGGCCTGAGCGCGGCCTGCCCTGCGCGGAGCCGGCCCGGCAGCAGCGGCGGGAGCGGCGCCGCCGGGACTCACCTGACGGGCCGCGACATCTTCCCGGCGGTTCGGGCCGCCCGGGGCTGGGCGCGGAGCGAACGGGGACGCTGAGGCCGCCGGGGCCGCTGAGGCCGCCCGGAGCGAGCGGGAGCGCTGGGCCCAGCGCCTCAGGCCGCGCCTGCGGAGCCGCCGCTCCCCCGTCAGGCGCCGCCGCCGCCCCCGGTGCCACTCCCCGATCCCGATCCCGGCCCCGATCCCGGTGTCGCTCCCCGATCCCGGTCGCGGTCCCGGTGTCGGTGCCGGTCCCGCTCCCGCCGCCCCCCCGCAAAATGGTCGCGCTCGCCCCGCCGAGAGGATGCGAGCGGGGGGGCGGTGCCGCCGACCCCGCCGGCCACGCCCCCCTCCGCAGCCGATTGGTCAGAGGCCGCGAGAGCCCGCGCCCCATTGGCTCGTTCGAACCATCACGGCGCGCAGTGCCCGCCCACTGTCCCCGCGGGGAGGGCGGGCAGCGCGGCCCGCACGCGGCGGAGCCCCGGCGGCAGATTCGCCACGGGCTCCCGGCGGCACCGCGGCCCCGCCGCGCCCCGTCCCGCCCCTCCCGCCGCGCCCCCCGCGTCTCTCCGTCGCCGGCGCCACGCTGGAATTTTTTCCCGTTCCTCCGGGAATTTTTCGGGGCGTTGCGGGGCCTCAAGGCCCGAGCCGCAGATTCGCCGCGCGGGCCCGGCGCGGTTTTGGAGGGAAAACGCGGCCCCGGGCGCGGGTTCAGTGTCATTATTTTTTATTATGAAGAAATGCAAAAAATTGGTCTCAGCGGCAGATTTTGACACCAGCGCTGATGTTACCCCCGCCCACTTCTCCCTGTGCTAGTCAGTAGCTAAGTACATACGCAATTTTTCAAAGTCCAATGAAGATTTTGGATTTTTTTGCACTTTGAACTCCCCAGAAATCCCAAAATTACTCATTTTGGTTAGAAAAGGGCATGCTCTAACCATGGAAAATTAAAAGTATTCCACAGTCATTAAAATGGCAGCTTCTGCTACAGCAACTCACTTCGGCTTTCCACTTGGGTCTTTGGAGGTTCATCCCTCCATTTTAGTAAAAACAGCAGTTAAAATCCTATTTTTATACATTGGGCTCACTAAGGAGACTGGTTTGACAATACAAACATGGTCAGATTTATAGGAGTAATTACAATTTTTAGGTTAATTTGGGTTCATTTCATGCCCTGCTTGAGCTTCATGGGAATTCCTTTGGAATTCCTTTGGAATTCTGGCCATTTTCCTGCTCCATCCCTGCCCCTGGTGCCCATCAATCCTCAGGAAAATCCAGCTGAGCTTGGAATAAAGAGGCCCAAAATACACTGAATTAAGGAGCCCTGAGGAGGAAGGTGCAGAAACCACATCAAGGAATTCTTTGCTGCAAATATTGGATTAAACCCCACTAGGACTGACTCAGAGATGCACAAGTTTTGCATGTCTTTGTAGCCCAATAAAAATGCAAAAGTTGAGGATATTTCAGGGGAGTTAATTTGGTTTTTCTTTGGGGTTTGAGGGGTTTTTTTGGTTTGGTTTCTTGGGGTTATTTGGGTGTGTATTTGGGATTTAAAAAAAATTGTTTGTTTTGCTTAAGTTTTCGAGGTGCATATTTGGGGGTTTTTGCTGTGTATTTGAGATTTTTCTAGGCTTTAATTTTTTTTGTTGTTGTTGTTGTTTTGCTTGGGTTTTTTGGGTATATATTTGGGATTTTTTTGAGGGGCTTTTTTCCTTTTTTTTTTTTTTTTTTTTGTGGGGGTTTTTTTTGTTTGTTTGTTTGGGTTTTTTTTTTTTTTTTAACATTTTCTTTGGTTCCTTTCCCCCCCTCGTTTGTTTGTTTCTTTTTCTTGTGTTTCATCCCCTCCCTGTCGCGCCTATCGCGACTTAGGCAGCCAAGGTTAGGGCAGGGCAGTGCCAGCCCGGGGCCATTCCAGCCCCGCTGTCCCTTTGTCATGGAAGTGTCCCCGCCGGGAATCCACACCGGGATGGCATCAACACAAACACGGAATTCCAGGGCATTTTCCCCATTATTCCTCCTACTCCAACCCCTCCTCCACCCCCAAATCAGGGCGCATTTTGTCATTAAATTAAATTTATAATAAATCTCCCCAATTTCCCACTCGGCACTGTGGGTTTTTATCAGCCCCGGGGCCAGTGAATTGATGTTTATCGTTAATTTTATAATTTCTCATTAATTTTATAATTTCACTAGCAGATTTTTCTGATTTCAGCAGCACCACTTTCCCTGTACCAATTAGGGAAATTGTAATTTATGCAGAGCCCACTGAAGATACTTGATTTTTACACTTTAAGTTCCCTATAAACCCCAAAATCACTCATTGTGCTTAGAAAGGGAGCTTCCCTAACCATGGAAAAAAATGAAAGTATTCCATAGTCATTAAAATGGCAGCTTCTCACTTTTGCTTTGCATTTTGGTCTTTGGAGGTTCATGCTTCCATTTTAGTAAAAACAGCAGTTAAAATCCTGTTTTTATACCTGGGGAACTGTGAGAAGATGGTTTGGCAATACAAACATGGGCAGGTTTATAGCAGTAATTACAATTTTTAGGATAATTTGGGTTCATTTCATGCCCTGCTTGAGCTTCATGGGAATTCTTTTGGAATTCTGGCCATTTTCCTGCTCCATCCCTGCCCCTGGTGCCCATCAATCCTCAGGAAATTCCGGCTGAGCTTGGAATAAAGAGGCCCAAAATTGAATTAAGGAGCCCTGAGGAGGAAGGTGCAGAAACCACATCAAGGAATTCCTTGCTGGAAATATTGGATTAAACCCCACTGGGGCTGACTCAGAGATGCACAAGTTTTGCATGTCTTTGCAGCCCAATAAAAATGCAAAAATTGAAGGTATTTGTTTTGCTGGGGATGCAGGGCAGTTCACACCACGTGTTTTGTACATTTTTGTTGTTTTTATTCCTAATTTCAACTTACAAACTCATTTCTTAGGACAGTTGAGACAGCAAAACAACAACCACCAGCTGAGCAATGTCAAATTTTAATTCCAAACCGATGCAATGCTGCACCACTGACTGACTGACGTGGATTAAAATCCAGTTTTCCCTCTTTACACAACCATAATACTGAATTTTACAATGGTCAGAACCCTGCCTCTAAAATACTTCTGTTTAACAGCAAGCAATAATAAAAAAAAGCATATTTTTTATATTGTTGACTTACAGAGGCTGCAGTGAAATTCTCCAGCTGTGTGGCAGCCACCAATTCACAAAATACACTCTGAAATTCGTGTGGTTTTGAGTCCCAGGGCCACAAATTGAAATTCCAGGAAGGAGAAAGGAGAAGGAAATGGGAACAGTTGGCCCAGAGTCACACAGAGGGCACAGAGTGAAAGCAGGGAAAAAATAAATTCCTTCATTTCCCAAACTGCTCAGTCCTGATGAGGCCACGGATGAAGCAGAATAAAGACAATTTCTGATTCCTGATTGAAATATTTGGAGTTTTTACCCACCCACACCAACAAAAGTGAAATTAAGGCTTTTTTTTTTCTTTCCCCTTGCAGATGTTCTAAAAACCAGAATTATTCCAGCTGGCACAAGCTGGGCACAGCCCCTGGATGGGGAATTTGAAACTGTTTTAATCCAGGGGCAGTTTTTTGGGGTTGGTTTGGCTTTTTTGGGGTTGGTTTGGGTTTTTTAAAGTACGGGGAGATCTCTGCAAACACTCACAGCTGCCCAGGGAAATCGTTTTCCTGTCTGCTCGGGGTTTTACAACCAGCTCGAGCAACGACTCTTCCTTTTGTGCAGCTCGTGGGGGTTTTATTTGACATTTTTTCAGATGTTAGCCAACAGTAAAAGTGGGGGAAAAAACTCCCCAGGGCACACCTGGAAACCAATGGGCAGCACAGAAATGCTGTGAAATAGATTTTTTTTTAAAAAAAACATTCCTTTGGGTTTTTGGTGGATTCTTAAAGGCACTTCTGGAGGAAGAGGTGCAGGCACCAAAGAGGCACTGGGAGGTGATGATGGAAAGAAGTTTTCCTGCAGAATTCCCAGGAATTCCTTGTAAAGAGGCACAGATTATCAAAAAAAAAAAAAAAAAAAAAAAAAAAAAAAAAAAAAAAAAAAAAAAAAGTGGATCCCTGGAAGTGTCAAAGGGCAGCTGGGACAATAGAAATGGGGTGGCACTGGGGGATCTTAAAAGTCCTTCCCACCCAAACCATTCCACAATTCAGGAATTTGGGAATTTTCAGCTGCTCTGAGCAGTGAGTGGGGCCTGGGCAGGATTTTCCACCTCTTTGCTGAAACACTTTAAGGTGCAAGTACAAAAATCAATAAATAACACCTGAATCTTAAGGGGTTTTGTGACAGCTCCTTTAAAAAAATTAAGCACTTATCTCACATTCTACAAAAAACTAGAAATATTTATAGGATTAAAAGCCTTTTTTTTTCTTTTTTTTTTGTTTAAGACGGTGAAGCAAAATTCAGCAAAGCACTTCAATTTTGTTGCTAACCAGTTTTCCCTGTTCCTAAAACCAAGGGTGTAGAAAAGGGTATTTTGGGTATTTTTAAGCACCTCTAACCCCAAATTTGGCAATATTTGCATGGCAGAACCCTAGCCCAGGAATTCCAGCTTTTCATTTAAACAATGGAGCACAAGTAATTCTAAATTTCTTAACCCTCACTGTTTGGTTTGAGATTCTTTTCAGCTCCAGAGAATGAAAACTCAGATTTTTTAGTGAAGGCAATGAGTGCCTGTTTTACCAACTCCTCCCTCTGTATGAAACAGGCAGGAGGAATAATTTGCCAGAGCAAAGCCCTAATCCAGCAGGAACCAGGACACAGCCATTTCTAGTCCTGTTGTTTTCCAGTTAAACCACTCGAGGAGGTAAAAAAACACCCCAATTATTGAAGGCCTTTATCCGAAATCCAAACCCAAAACATGGGCAGGGTGATTCTCTATCATCAGAGAATCATGGAAAGAGCAGATCCAGAATGAAACACACAAAACTCCAACCCTGAAGTGCAAATTTCCTATAAATTCTCCCCAGTTTGTACCAATTTTCTGGCCAGAGCTGCTCTCCACCATGAATATCTGGGGAGAAGTGGCACCAAAGGGAAATGGGGAGCGGTTCCTTCCTTTCCTTTCATCCCACAAAGTCTTTTCCTCCTCCCCAGCCCCACTAAAACAGCAGGGGTTTATTTTAGGGAGCTGTTTCCTACCCCAAATTCCCTCCTGGCTGCAGGAGAATGGTGGGAAGGCAATTCAGCAGCAGTTGCCAAAAGCTCTTTGGGGTGAGGGGGGGAGGCTGTCCCCAAAGTGCCAAGGGCCACACAAAGGGGTTTTACAGCCCCCTCCTCACCCCCTGCCCCAATAAAGGGCCAGCAGAGCAGGAGGAAGGCACAGGGGGTGAGGAGGAAGGGCAGGAGCAAATCCTGACTGAATTTTGGGGTCTCTGCTCCACAGGCAGAGCCCAGGGGAGTGAGGGTTGTGCTGTTCCAGCTGCCCAAATTCAGCTCCAGAATTTCCCAGTGCTGATCCAGGTCCAGCTCAGCGTCCTCGGGAGGGTTTGGTGGCAGTGAGGGGTGTGCAGGTCCCTCCAGGACACAGATCCATCACTCCAGAGCAGGCAGGGAGGAGCTGGCTGCAATCCCAAAGGGTAAAGGTGCAGAAAATTAAAAAAAAAAAAAATCCCTCTGACAGCCCTGCCTGGGACAGGCCAGGACTGCCAGAGGAGGAAGTGCTCAAAATTTTTAAAAAATTCAGTGTAATGCAAGGCACTGCTTGGACATGGATTGTGCTCCATCAGAGCAGCACAGCTCCCACTGGAAAAAGAGGAATCTTCCCACTCCTCTTCCTTCCATTCCTCACTCCTGGTCACTCCTCAGTGCTCTGTGAGGAAACAGTCACTGAACAGGAGGCAAGTTCAAAATCACAGGGGACAAAAAACCCCCAAACCAGTGACAGCTTAGGGAAAGGTGGTGATGATGATGATGAATGATGAAGATGAGAGAAGCCCATCAGTGCTGGAGTGCCAGGGGCTTCAGCAGCAGGCCCAGCCTGGAGGGGAGGTCTCCTTGATGTTGATGTAATCTCCAGTCCCAGCAGAGGAGGAGCTTCCATCTCCTGAGGACGAGGACATCATCTTCTCAATCAGAACCCTGGGAAAAAACCCAACATTCCTCAGCTTGCTTTGTGGAGGTGTTTTTTGGTGGTTTTTTTTTTAACCAGCAGCACTGGGCAGTTCAGAAAAGAAGTAAAAAAAAATAAAAAGCAAAGCTCAGAAGGACAGAAACTGCAGGAAAAATCAGGTTAAGGAATGTGACAGCACCGGCAGCTGGACTTGGGCAGGGACAACTTCCTCTACCCCAGGGTGCTCCAAGGCCTGTCACCCTGGCCTTGGACACTTCCAGGGATCCTGGGGCAGCCACAGCTGCCCTGGGCAGGGAATTAACTCTTGGACACATCACCAGGTGCTGCTCCTACCTCATGGACTCGTTGATGTTCTTGTTTTCCTTCACAGACGTCTCCACCCATCCTGAAAATCCATTTTCTTTGCTGAACCGATCGACTTCTTCCCTGGTCACTGCCCACGGGGAAAGGTCACACTGCAAAGCAGGAATGAGGCACTTCAGAGGCACAGAACCCCAGAATGGTTTAGGGTGGAGGGGACCTTAAAATCATCCAGGAGGGGACCTTAAAATCATCCAGTTCCCCCCTGCCACGGGCAAGGACATTTCCACTGTCCCACGCTGCTCCAGCCTGGCCTGAGACACTTCCAGGGATGGGGCAGCCACGTTTTTTTGGATAATCTGTGGCCTCCCCACCCTCACAGGGAGGAATTTCTCCCAAATTTTGAAGCTGTGAGAGCCATGCAGTGCCTGTGTGAGGCAGCTCAGCCCTTGCAGCTCCCAGATCTTGGGGCAAGGTTCTCACAGGGGTGTTGCAAGCAGCAATCTCTTTATCTGATATCTCAGTTACTGACACACCTCAGCCAAGCACGCCTGGAATGGAGCTTCCAACGTTGTCCCTCATCCCAAATCTGCCTGGGCTCTCAGCAGCCAGGAGAGGTGGCACAGGGTGGTGGCACCGTGGTGGCACTGATGCCAACAGGATGGACACGGAGGCAGAGAGAGAGCCTGGCCCAGAGCCCGTGGGTGCAGGCACACAGCCTTCCCTGATCCTGCCTCTAAAGAGAATCCCAGGATCCCTGAGGCTGGAAAATCCCTCCAGGAGTCCCAGCTGTGCCCGATGCCCACCCTGAGCACTCAGTGCCACCTCCAAGTGACACTTCCAGGGGTGGGCACTCCAAACCTCCCTGGGCAGCCCCTTCTGAGCCTTTCCATGAGGGAATTCCTGCTGCTGCCCCGAGCCTCCCCTGGCACAGCCTGAGGCCGTTCCCTCTGCTCCTGTCCCTGTTCCTGCCACGAGACCCCAAATCCCCCCGGCTGCCCCTCCTGTCAGGGAGTTTAGAGAGCAATCAAAGGAAATAACCATTGAAGTGCAATTTGTGGAAAAGTGGGTGAGAAAAGCCACTCTCCTGCCCACCCACCCCATTTTGGAGTCATCTGCAGTTTCAGGCTCTCCCAAAGCAGGCAAGTCTCAAACTGAATTTGGAAAGGGCTCCTGAGCCAGCGCTGGCACAGGGAGAACACGAAGGAGGTTTGGAAATGAAGGGTAAAAACATCATTAAAAGGCAGCAACCAATGCAGAGAGAGAAAGTTGGCTCTGGATCCACGTGGAAAGCAGAGATTTCTGCCTCTGGGACAGGAGCTGTGCCTTGGGGTGACACTCAGCCTGCCCTGGTGACAGGGACAGGAGGGAGCAAACAGCCCCAAGTTGCACCAGAGGGGGTTTGTGTTGGATTTGAGAAGTTTCTTCAAGGAAAGGGTTGTAAAGCAGGGCTGGCTATGGGGAAGAATCCTTGAGAGAGGCAGAAAATTCCTCAGGAGTGATCTGAAAAGGTTAAAAGGGTGACAGGCTGTGGGATAACTCCAGGCAAGGGGGAGTGCTGAAGGTGTGCACACACAGAAAGAGGCAGAAATAAACAGAAACACACAAAGAGACACAAACACAGTGAAATACAGCCAAACAGAAAAACAAAGAAACACACAAACACACACACAGATAGACAGAGAAATACAAACAGAAAAAAACCCCACAGAAAAACCCACACAGAAACACACAAAAACACGCACAAAACCACAGAAATACATGAACACACAGAAAAACACACAGGAGCACACAAAATCACACAAACACACACAAAAACACAGAGAAACACACAGAAACCCAAAAAACACCACACAAACATTTAGGAACACACAGAAAATCACACAAACACACAGAAACATGCAAAACCCCACACAAATACTCATAGGAATGCACACAAACACACAGAAACACACACAAGAACACACAAAATCCCACACAGAAACACACAAACACACCCAATCTCACACACAAAAACAGAGAAACACCTAAACACACAGAACCACCCAAACACATAAAAACGCACCAAATCCCACACCCAAACACCAAGAAACACACCAAATCCCACACAGAAACACCCAAACACACCCACTCCCACACCCAAACACACAGAGAAACACAAACATACCAAATCCCACACAGAAATAGAGAAACACACCAAATCCCACACAGAAACACCCAAACACACAGAACCACCCAAACACACCAAATCCCACACCCAAACACACAAACACCCAAACACCCCCAATCCCACCCCCAAACACCACCAATCCCACACCCAAACACACAGAAAAAAACAAACACACAGAGAACCACTCAAACACACCAAATTCCACACCCAAACACACCAAATTCCACACCCAAACACACAGAGAAACACCCAAACACCCCCAACCCCACCCCCAAACACCCCCAATCCCACCCCAAAACACACAGAAACACACAAACACACAGAGAACCACTCAAACACCCCCAATCCCGCACCCAAACAGCCCAAACCCCACCCCCAACA
>VZUI01090638.1:0-13006 GCA_013401135.1 Cettia cetti
CCGGCGCCGCTCCCGCCCCGCCCGGCCCCGCCCCGCACTGCAGCATGACGTCACGGGCCGCGGGGGGCGCCGCCAATGCGCGCCGCCGCCGCGCCAGGTGCCGCGGGACCGGGATGCGGGAGCGGGATGCGGGAGCGGCATGCGGGAGCGGCATGCGGGACCGGGATGCGGGAGCGGGATGCAGGCGGGGCGCGCTGGCCGCTCCTCGGCTCCCCACTGCGGGCCAGGCGGTCCGCGGAGCGCGGCCACGTCTGCGGGCACCTGCCCGGAGAGGGAAAAAGCTTCGACAGCGGGGCGGCTGCTGAGGGACGAGGAGGGCGTGGAGGTCGGGGGGATGAGGGGGCGCGGGGCTGCAGACCGCCCCCGGAGCCCGGGCTCGGGCTCGGCAGGGCGGAGTTGTCAGCTTGCCGCCGCCTCTCCTCGATGGGGCGTCCGCGCCGTGGGGAGCGCAGGCCGGGGCACAGCTCCGGCGAAGCTCGCAGACACCGGCGTCGCGGTGTGAGGAAGGGCCGGAGAGGGAGGGTTCCTTGCCGCCGGCTGGAAGTCCAGAGTTTAATACGAGCAGCCCCCGAGGAGGGCGGAGGGTGAGGAGGTGGCCCGCTGTCCCTACGTCCTGCGCGGCCGAGGCGCAGATGCTGGAGCAGGGCCCGTCCCGGCGCGGGGACTCTTACTGCGGCGGGGGGCGCGGGGATCGGGCCGCCCCGCAGCGCTCCCCGCACGGCGGGAGAGCGACCGGCCCGCCCGGCCAGCCAGCTCCGTTCCAGCCCAGCGCCCGCCCGGCTGCTTGCGCTCTTTTCTCTGCACCGTCCGCCGCGTCCCTCTGCCCCGGGATGCCTCCCAACCTCACCGGCTATTACCGCTTCGTCTCCCAAGAGAACATGGACAATTATCTGCGGGCTTTAGGTAACGCCCCGCTCCCCATCACGCTCCCACCTCCCCTTTAGTTCTGTTCTGTGTCCCCAAAAAGTTAAGAGTCTGAAAGGGGAAAGAGAAAGGGAATTGGGAACCCTCTGGTCCTTCTGTCTCCTACCATCACTTTTGCGCTGTAGTAGTAGAGGAAGAGAGGTCCTATGGCTGATGCTCCTTGGCCAAAAGAGTGGAGGAGCTCTACCGGAGGAGGGACCCAGTTCGTCCACACATCTTCCCTCTCTCATCCTCTAGATATCAACGTGGTCCTGCGAAAGCTGGTCTGCCTACTGAAGCCGGACAAAGAGATTATCCACACGGGAAATCACATGGTCATCCGCACTATCACCTCCCTGCGGGACTACGTTATGGATTTTGACCTGGGAGTCCAGTTTGAGGAAGACCTGGGACCCGTGGATGGACGAAAGTGCCAGGTGAGAAACCCAAGCAGTGCAGTTTCACAGGGGACTAAAGAGTTCAGGGACGTGCTTAGCTTTTGACTCAATAACCAGGTGAGAACCAAGCCCAGAGCCGGCATGTCCCTGCAGGTCCAGGAGTGAGTGATTCTATGTGTAAAATCACTCACTGCTAAGACAATGAGCAGCAAAGAGCCAGAAACCAGTTCTCTGGGATCCGGAGGATATTATCCTCTGGAGCAAAGCCCTGAAAAGATAGAGTGTCAGCCCACTTGGCAGAACTCTGTTGTTGCACTTGGAAGCCAAAGGGTCATTCACCTCCCACAAAGACCATCCATCCCAAGGAAGGACTAAAGAGACACCAGATCAGGGACTGCATTTGAAATTGTGTGGGAGAGGAACAGCCAGTGTCATGGCTGGAAACATGTATCACCTGATAACACTTGTCTCAGGACCATGTCTTCCCCGCTCCTTCCTTTCAGACAACCGTCTCCTGGGAGGGGGATCAGCTGGTGTGTGAGCAGCTCGGAGAGAAGAGGAACCGAGGCTGGAGGCACTGGATGGAGGGGGACCAGCTGCATCTGGTGAGGAGGGGTGCAGTGCAGCTTGCAAAATCCCAATCACAGCGAGTGGGGGGGACACATTGTGGGTGCTGTTTGCTCTGAGCCAGCCCTGTAGTTTCCTTCCACCTTCTCTGAGACTTCATCCCCGGCGCTGCGGGGGCAGCCACCGCTTCACACAAACATCCGCCTCCAGGGTTTAAAAGTTAAACTCAGAAGTTAAACAGCTCAACAAAGGCGATGTCCCTTCCCTGCCCTGCATCCAGACCCGCAGCGGCTTTGAGAGGGTCGGCAGTGCGTCAGTGTGTGGCTTGCGAGGCTCCAGCCAGCAGCGGGAGGGCTGGGGAGAGACAGGCGGGGATCCAACCTAAACTCCTCTTTTGCCCCCCTTTTTCCCAGCGCATGACTGCTGAAGACGAGGTCTGCGTCCAGGTTTTCCAGAAGGTGAAGTGAGGTCTCCCCGCAGAGATGCCCGGACGGGACCCGCGCTCCCCAGTGCGAGAAAGAAAAAGAAACAAGACCCGAGCGAGCCGAGCCCCCCCCGTAGCAGCGTGTTTTCTTGAGCCTCGCCCACCGGCCGGCCGGGGGTCAAGGCTGGGCCGGGCCGGCGGGGAGCGGGAGGCGGGGAGCGGGATGGGCCGGGGCGGGGAGGGCACGGGGCCGCCGGCTGCGCGGAGGCTCCTTTCAGAATAAAAGCGGCCGGGGAGGAGCGGGGCGGGGGCTGCCCCGCTGCCGGCCCGGCCCCCGCAGCTCCCGCGCTCCTCCTGCCGCCCCCGCCGCGGCCGAACCCCGCGGTGCCCTCCAGGGATGGGGGAGTCGGTGCCCGAGTGGGCAAGGGTAGCTCAGGCTGCTCCTCCTCCTGAAGCCAAAACCTGCCCTCTTCTATGGTCCTTTGGGAATGCTGTGTTCTTCCCGGGATCGTGGGATCATAGAATCATGGAATGGTTTGGGTTGTAAGGATGTTAAAGATCCTTTACTTCCAGGCCTCCCCGTTTCTTCCCCCCGCCATGGAATTCAAGAATTTCTTCAGGAAAGCTTTGTCAAGCATTGACATGGACTACCCAAGGAGGTGGTGGAGTCACCATCCCTGGAGGTGTTCATAAAACGTTTGGATGTGGCACTTACTGCCATGATCTCGTTGAAAAGGTTGATGATTGGTCAAAAGTTGGATTTGATGATGTTGGAGGTCTTTTCCAACATAAGTGATTCTGTGATTCTGTGACATTTCACTTAGATCAAGTTGTTTAAAGCCTCATCCAGCTTGACCTTGAGTACTTCCAGGGATGAGGCAGCCACAGTTTCTTGGGATCCTCAAGTAGGATGGGTAGGAAAGAGAACTTGTCCTTCAGAGTCTAGGATTCTCATGTGGGGTGTGAAGTGTGAGGGCTGGAGTAATCAGCCCCATGTTCACTGCATTCCTGAGAAGGTCTCATGGGTGAGGAAGGGTCAGGATCTCTTCCTGGGGTAGGAAACCACAGCCACCACCTCTAGCCCCAGCACTCCTTATGGCGTTCTTGGCAGGGTCTCCTCACAAGCATCGTAGCTCCGCTGGTTCACAGCTATCTGCAACTGGAGACCAAGGGCAGGACCGAAGGGTGTGAGGTCCCCTGAAAAGCCAGACCTGTGCCACAAAGAGGTGTTCGCTAATTACAACACTTGATGGGATGAGCACAAGTCCAAAGGCAGTGATTTCTGAAAAATGCTTTTGGTTGCCCCCCAACAAAAGGTTGAAGGGCAGGGTACACAAAAATGTGCAGCTACTGACACCACAGAGAACCAAGAGATTGGCAGATTTTTAAAATATATAAGCTGAAAAATTGCGGGTTTTTTTCTGCCAGCAGCTCATTTAAAAATAGTGTTTTCTGGAGGGCTTCTTTTCAGGGAACTGCAAAGATGAGTGCCATGAGAAAAGCATTACTTCAGAACATGTGATAAGCAAGGGGTCGAGGAGCTGCAGCTGTGTCTATAGTGTCAACCTCTGACTCTTGACGATTGTATCTGAGGATATATGAGGCAGCAGCACCCTGTCAGTATCCACAATCTGAGTGCCACAATCAAACCCAGTGAGCAATCAGAGCCAGGTCACCCAGCATGTCTGCTCTGTGCAGACTTCAACCCATCGCTCCTACCACACGGAACCTCAACATGATCTCTGTCATGTCATGAAGTTGCAAAAGGCAGACAGCAGTTGGATCTGGTTCCACTGTTGCCCTCTTTGCACTCTCCCGTGCCACGAGAACTCCCTCTGAGCTGCTTCTGATGCCCAGCACCAAGCCCACCTCACCATGTCCAGGCTGGTATGTTCCAGACTCTGTGATCCACAACTGATCAGCTCATTCCAGGCCCTGCACAGCAAGCTGGTACAAACTCTCCTCTTCGGAGCCTACATTCTGGTTGGATGGCAGACACTATTGCCTTCAGGTGATTAGCCAGATTCTTCCACTGGCCTGCCAGCCATCCACATAATTTTCCTGTAAGCCTGTGAGGTGATAGGCCAAGTAGATTGCTTCTGACTCATTGCCAGCCATCATATATTCATGACAGCCTCTTCTTCAGGAAGCGTCTGATGGTGCCAGGAGCATAGATAAGAATCATTCTCACTTGATGTGGTCCACGCTAATGATAATCATAGGGAATAGTACTGCAACATATTCTAGGGCTTCAGGTAGTAACTTCCAGCATTAATAATTCAGTATTTTCTTTATAGTCGTGCTGTAGGTGTGATTCCTGAGCCAGATGGTGACTTTACCCAACAGCACTATATTGCTGAGACATGAGGCTATGGGAAGTGAGGATGCCACTGTAAAGCAGGAGAAAGTTGTGATATTGGGAGGACACAAGTGGGAGGAGGTGTGATACCAGTGAGTGGCTAGTGCTGCAGAACTGTCTCCCCCTCGGGGTATTACACTTGGGTTTACTCCTTGATTTAGAAGACACAGAAATAGGCTGCCAAGATGCTGCTGCTCACCATCTCATACCAGGGGAAAGACCCACTCTTAGAGCCCTGAAACTTCTTTTGGTCTTGATTATCCTCTCCCTATCAGCCAGAGCTGCAGAAGCAGCATGATTTGTCTGAAAGAGTGCTGAGCCACTGGACAGCACAGGCCTGAGTGTGAAGGCCAGGCCCAATGGCAGTGTCCCCAGGAGGCTCAAACCAAGCCTTTGGGTACTTTGGGCAGTCAAACCAAGGCAGTTGAAGGTAGAGTGCCCTGGGAGAGCACCTCTGTTTATAGGTGAGCCTGGTTCTGCTGTGCTGTAGGGTAGGTGGTGTAGCTGTAGGAGGCCAAACATAGGTTCTTCTCTGTCCTGCTTGGTTCAGGCTGGAGGACAAGTATCCAGCTCCTTCTTCTCTGTGGATGAGAGGATCTAGTCTGCATGCCAGGGGATATTTTCACAGTTTCTGAGTTCTGCAGAATAGATTTATTTCCAATGACCTCCTGCATGACACTGTATTCAAAGCAGGCTTCTTGCTCCTTGAGAGGGTGTTGGCATCTTTGACCAAAGTGCTGAAGATCTACAGGTTTTTTTTTTTCACTTTGCTCTGATATTGTATGTCTTCATTGTCCAGGCCACTTGTAATGCAGCTGAGGCCAGCAGGCAGCAAACAGGTGCTGGTTTTGGCATTCTGTGGCCCTACATATGTTCTGTGGTCCTACAGGAATTCTGCCCCTAATCAAAGATGGGCACATATGTCCTTCCAAGGAAAAACTGGTACCGTGGTATTTCTTGGCTCCAGCCTAACACAAAGATTGTGCAGAGCATCAGAAGGGGAGCGCCACCAGTGGGAGCCCTGGAGCAGGACTGAGGATGTAGCTGTGCTGTCCAAATCGGGCGCGTCTCCGGGATATGTATTACAGGTGGGCTGCTCGGGTTGGATGTGTCCCCAGCTAACCACCCCTGCTTCACCAGCTGAAGTACTCTCCTGTTATCCCAGATGATGTCGTCGGGGCGGGAGAAGGAAATGAAGACAGGGGAGATGTGATTTGAAGGTGTCACGGGGCACTCCCACTAAGTGCCCCGTGGAGAGAAGATTGCTTGTCAAATGCACAGCAAAATTATCCCCAGGGGAGTCTGTCAGCCCGTGCTTTGCCAGGGAACACTCTTCCCACCAGTCACCTGCTCATAACAGATCTCTCCAAGAGCAGTTTCCAGTATTTCCCAGCTACTTTCCAGGTATGGTTCCTGTGGTTCCACTTCGGCGTGGCAGAGCACAGCACTGAGGCTGCCCAAGTGTGTTCATCGTGTGGAGGACATACTTGGACATCAGGAAGTACTGGGATAATGTCCCCTGTTTAATCCTAAATCTGATATGTGGGGCAATATGGTGTCATTACAGTGGCATTAATTATATGTATATATCTTTTTCGGATAGTCATTCAAAGATTTTGATGAGCAGGTTCTCTAGTACACTTCCATAAATATCCCAAAGATGCTTTCTTCATTCTTTTAAACACTATTTTAATCTTCATTCAACATGTTTTTTTGACTGTGAATTACTTCCTCTGATCTCAATGCAAGACACTTCTTAACCTCTCTGAAGCCACTCATAATTCTAAGGAAAAACACTAAAATGGTGTTTTATCTCTTACTTCAAAGCCTGAAAGCCAAGAAATTTTCAACTTCATAAAGTTGGGGACACAAATATATGTCTTGGGCACTGTGTTGTTAAAAGCCTGAAAGGGGTTTTTAAGTTGCTGTATTTTCTCATTTCCCCATTAAATAGCGGGCCTTATCTATCTATCTTGGTTCTCCTAAAAATGCTTGCAGAAGAAACATCAAGAGGGGTCCTTGAAAAGGGATTTGTTCTCCAAATGTCTTTAATTCTGTAGACTTTTTCATTTTTCTTAATATCTCTATAACTCAAGTGTGTGAGGCTTCTTGCTTTTCTTGAAGATGATCCCAGTTCACATCCCCCCTCCCCCAAAAATCCCTGAAGTGCTCTTCAGCAGGTCAGAATTGTGAAAACTCATCTTTTTGACAGCTTGATTTTTAAAAGTTTTAATTAATTTGTGAAGACCATAATTTTTCTCATCTTTCCATGCCAGAAAACAGCCCAGAAAGATTGGGTGGGGGGGAACATCCTAGGAGGACGTTTTCGATGGGAACAAACTCGGAACAGCTTCTGGATCTCAGACCAAGCCCTCGGAGGGGTCTCTGGCAATCGTTTTCCTGCCTCCTGGGCCAGAGGAGGTGGCTCGGGTCTGTGTGGCCAGGCCGGGCACCCCCGGGGCACCCTCGGGTCGGTGTTGGCGGAGCGGGGCCGGGGCGCTCGGCAGCAGAGGGCAGCAGAGGCGGCGCTGGGACCTGGTCCGGTGCCAGGCTGTTCGCAGGCCGGCTTTCTATTCCCCGCTCCTGCCTCCCTCTCCCTCCTCCTCCTCCTCCTCCCCCGTCCCGCCCGCCCCCGGCTCCTCGCCAGCCGCCGCTCCGAGCTCCGCCGGGCTGCACGGGCACGGGCGAGCGCACGGAGATGTGAGTCGGGGCTCTGGGCAGGGGGACGCGCCGGCACAGCCTTGCGGGTGTGGGGGGGTGGGGGTTAGACGATTCCAGGGAGAAGAATAAGACAACGGAGCTAAGCTGCTGCTTTGTGCAGTGAACTTGTTTCGGAGGAACACAGAGGGCAAGAGGGGAGATGCGCAGAATGAGAGGGAAAAAAATGTGAGTGACGACTTTTAGAGGACAGAGATGGAGGCATGACTCCATCCTGGGTAGAGGGCTGCCCAGGAGACAGCAGCAGGATTGCTCCACAGCAAACCGAGCTTGAGATCTTCAGATCCTGGCCAAGGATCCTAAACTAGTGATAACCCGAAGCAATCCGCTGGCCCGGAGTCAAGGGGGACCAAACGTCTCCTGGTTCTACAGGAATCAGCCCTACAACTTCTGGGAACATGCAGACCTTACTCAGGATATTCCCCCATGATCCTTCACACTGCTTCCTTGATGAATTTCTCTGTAGAGACTACTACAATGACTTGCTGGAACCTTGTTTGTGCTGGTGTCTTCATTTCAGCTGCTCTCCCGGTTCCTGAGTGATCCAAGCCAGGAGTTGTCCTGCAACTAGGCTTCCTGTGTTTGCACTCCTTTAGACAGTGCACAAGTCAGTTGTGAAGTCTCCCCTGATTTTGAATAACCTAATTTTATGCAATGTCATAGTTTATTTATTGTGTTCACAGGCATGTTCCTTGTTTCCCATGGGCCTTCCTCTTTTTTGGAGTGATAGGTTCCAGTCCGGTCCCAAGAGGTTCTCCCCTTTTTGGGGAGATCAGATCCCCCAGTTATCCCAAGCCATATCCCAACAATAACGTCAGCAGCTGGGATCTCCAGGTCCCAAAAGGCTTTGTGGTGAAGCTGACCTTCAGATACTTCGACCTGGAGCCATCTGAGTCCTGCTTCTATGACTACGTTAAGGTACGTGCAGGGACACCTGGGCCAAGGGGTGCCTGGAGATGGCAATCCAGTGGCTGCCATGTGCCACTGCTCTTCATCCACCAGGCCTCCTCTGATGCTTCCCACAAAGGAAAGGGAAGGAGTTAAAGATAGAAATGGGAGGAGCAAGCATTGGCAGCTCATGTTGGGTAATATCAGTGCGTGGAGCAGACTCAGTCTTATGAGGCTACACTGATTTCACCTTAATTTTGACAGATCAAAGCAGACAAGAAGGACTTGGGCCGATATTGTGGCCGGCTTGGGTCAACCACAGGCCATCACCCGGGAAGAAAGGAGTTTGTATCTAGGGGGAACAAGATGCACCTAGAATTTCGCTCTGATTTCTCCAATGAAGACAATGGCACAGTGATTCCCTACAGGGGCTTCCTGGCGTATTACAGAGCTGTGGGTGAGTAGGAAATACCCTCAGCATACAGAAGGAAAAGCCTCTGTGGCTCCAACCAATTCCCCTCCTTGCCAGGCAAAAAAAAAAAAAAAAGACAAGCTTCAGGCAAGGATATGGATCTCTAAGTACTGTCAGTGTAGAGCAGGGAGGTTTAACACTTTCCTTCCCTTTTGCTTCCTGTGTCTTCAGATCTGGATGAGTGTCACCCTGACAATGCTGCCGAGAACGATGAAAGGCCTCAGTGCCAGCACTTCTGTCACAACTACGTGGGTGGCTACTTCTGTTCCTGCCGGATTGGCTACCAGCTTCAGAGTGACCACCACTCCTGCAAAGGTAAAGAGACATTTTAAAAGATCAGAGGGTCCCAGAGAAGGAGCCCTTCATGCAGGAAGGGTGGGAGAAGTGACTAAGGAAGCAGATGATGGGGCTGCAGAAGGCAGGCACAGCCCTACGATGTGACCCCTCCTTTCTTCCTTGTCACCAGTGGAGTGCAGCAGTGAGTTGTTCACAGAGGCATCTGGGTACCTGAGCAGCCCCGAGTACCCCCAGCCCTATCCCGAGAACCTCCAGTGTAACTACAGCATCCGTCTGCAGAAAGGCCTGTCTATCTCCCTCAAGTTCTTGGAACCCTTTGAGATTGATGATCACCAGCAAGTCCACTGTCCTTATGACCAGCTCAAGGTACTGAGATTAGCAAACTCTCCTCCCAACCCTGCTGCCAGACCTGGGCAGCAATCATGGGGACACCATTATTTAGATGAGAAATATGGAATCAGTACAAGCAGAATGCCCCAGCCCCTGTGCATTTAATTACCACGGTCCTGAGGTCATGGCCACTGGGTCATAGGCCACTGTGAGTGAAGAAAAGAAACTCCATCCTTCCTCCAGTTCAATTTCCATTTGATTTAATCTCAGGGCTTGATGGCTCTGATCCCCAGATAAGGGAGAGCTTCGGGTGGGTCAGTCTGTTGCTCTGATCTGTCAGTGAAGGTATCAGCAAAGGTGGGTCAGACAACCAGCCCTATTCAGCATCACAGGCACCCTGGTAAACTTGGTCTGGGTTGAAACAGGCATACGGAGGCAGAGAGGCATGTGTGTTTCTGTCTCTGTGATACGTGTTTTCCTCATCAGATCCAAGCACGAGGGAGAGAGATTGGTGAATTCTGTGGCAGGGAACCACCTGGCATCATTGAAACCAACAGCAATGAGGTGGACCTTCTCTTCCTCACTGATGAGTCAGGGTTCAGCCGTGGCTGGAAGATTCACTACACCTCAGAGAGTAAGAGATTTCTCCCCCCAGAGGCTACTACAGCCTGCTGACACTGTTTGCTAACCCCAGCTTAATCTGTCCCACTCTCTAACAGAAATCCGGTGCCCACAGCCTGTCCCACGGGATCAGTTTACCATCATCAGGGACCTGCAGCCTGTGTATCAATTTCAGGACTATTTTGTTGTCAGCTGCAAGACTGGGTATAACCTGATGAAGGTGAGATCTCTTCTCCATTCCCTTCAGCCATATTCTGTTTTGTCTTCAGTTTGTGTCTTTCACCTTTCCATTAAACTTCCTTTGGAGATTTCACTCATGGCAACCTCTTGTAGTTTCTGTTTCTTCTTTGCTTCTCTCAGCTTTTTTCCAGTGGTTTCTCTTTTCCTAACTCTCTTCCTTATGCAGTTACTCTTTCATGAAGCCCTGATAGAAAACTAAAGACAAAGATCCCGGGAAAAGTTGGTAAACAAGATCACCTCTTTGGAAGGATATGAAATCAGAAGATGAAAGCAGAAGATGCTACCTGCCTCCCTTGCCATCCTATTGCCAGGGCTGGGTAGTATCTCTGACTATAATTGCTGGCTGCTGGTGTCTTGGCCTGCTATGAAGACTGTGTAGCCTGTGGCAAATACAGGATAGAGGGAAGGCAGGAGGAGACAGCAACTGGCACAGACTGCAGAGGGGCAAATATTGGACAGCAGTGAAAAGATGGGCACACAGAACAATATTTTAATGTGGAGAAGGAATTAAAGGCTCTGTACAACCAACATGTTTTTCTCTCCCATGTAGGGTGACGAAAAGCTGGTGTCCTTCACAGCTGTCTGCCAGGCTGATGGCACATGGCATCAACCCATGCCCCGCTGTGAAAGTGAGTGATCTGAGAACGGGAATAACAGCCCCTGCTGTGGCTTTCCTCCTCCAGGAACGTGGGAAATTCAGCCTCTCTGACTCACTTTGTCCATGCCTTAGCCTCATGGATGTGCTGTCTGGAAGGACCTGTGGAAGTCCACTATTGATTCAGATTTTTCTGCTTGCAAAAGTTTAAATGTTTTTCCTCCCTTACAAAAATGCATAAAATGTCACTCAGAAGTTACCATGATGTTGTAATGATTAAAAGCAAAGGATCTCAATCTGGGATCTATTTTGGGACAACCTCTCTTTGCCTGCTGTCCTAAGTGGTCCTTCACATCACGGCCCTAATGACCGTACGTGCACTCAGTCTTTGATTCATGTTTTCTTTTTTTTCCTTTGTTGTAGTTGTGAACTGTGGCAGCCCTAAAAACCTGACCAACGGTGTATTCAGCTACATTAACAAATCTGCAAACAACGAGTACCAGTCAGTGATTTCATACCACTGCAACGAGCCCTATTACCACATCGTCACCGGGACGGGTGGTGGTGAGTCCTGAGCCCACACAGACGCCTGGAAAGCCCTCTCACATTTCCAGTTAGAACTCTCTCTTCTCTCCAGGCTTAGGGCTCATGCTTTCCTCCTGGGAAGACTCTTTTCTTGACCCTGCAGCATACCTCTGGAATCTTCTTTTCTCAGCCTATTCCCACTCTGCTTCATTCCCAGAGCCCAACACATCCCTCTTCCATGCTGCCCTTAACTTTTGCGGAATGTCTTGTTCTCTCAGCTGTAGTTGTGGTTCATTGTTTTTTTCCAGTGGATTTCATTCTTTTCTAGTAGATTTCATTCTTTCACTGAAATTTGAGGAATGGTGTCTGGGAATCACCAAAATACATAAAACTCACTGCATCAGTCCAAGTTGCTACAGAGGCAAATAAATAAACACACACTCCACTGCAGTGTAATGCTGTTTAACTCTCTGGAATATTGTTCAGCTGCAGAAATATCTTAGAGCTAAATAACATACCTGCAGAAAAATCTATTTTAATCCAGCAGATCAGAAAAAATTGAGTCATCATTCCAAACTATTCACATGCCTTCTTTTTACACCTGAGATATTACTTGATGATACAGGACCTTTGATTCCAAGAACAGCATAAGGAGTTAATGATTTCCTTGCCTTGGCCACTCATTTAGCCTCCACAAGAAAAAAAAAAAGGAAAAAAATTAATCTTAGTTTCTGGATACAGTTACCAGCACGGACACATGGTTGTGCTGCATGCCGGAGAGAGGTGACATGCTACTGAAGAGTTCTTTAAGTTGGTACTAATGTTCAATTCGATTATTCTTGCATCTGAATTTAGCTCCTTCATATAGAGTCAGAGCTCAGTCTTATCAGAAGAAAAACCAGGAGCAAGCAAATATCAGCTCCATTCAAATTATGATGGGGAGTCATCATAATTTAGGCAATTTTGAAAGAGAACAGCAAACACTTTCTTAGAAGCATTTACTTCAGTGTTAACACAAATTGTATAAAAACTATTTTTAGTCACCAGCACAAACTTTCTAAGAAAAGCAAGAGTGTTGGAGGTAGGGGAGTTTGTGTTGAAAGGTGACATGTGAGTTTGGCTGACCTGCAGCTTAGGCTCAGAAATAGATACTGAACGTGAACAGTAACTGACTCACATAGTTCCCATTTCTGGGACAAACCACCTTGTCCTACTCTCTGCAAACTACCAACACCAGCAGCTTGAATCTAAAAATCCATGCATTTACTACTTCTCATCCTTCTTTGGGCTAAATAAGGTCAAACAGTGTTCTGTACACCTGTGGACTGACTCAGTGAAGATAAGGCTTCACAGAGATGGCCCTTCAACCTTTTCTTCTACAGTGCCTGAGCTTTACTGCTCCCCTGGAAGTGAGGTGCTTCAAGATGTATAGATGGAAACATTCCACACCCTACCACAGATAGTTTTTCCCAGGAAAGAGTGCTTTGGGATGGAAGACCTGAGGAATCTCTTGAAAATATTCTATTCTATTTCTATTTCTATTATTTCTATTTCTATTTCTATTTCTATTTCTATTTCTATTTCTATTTCTATTTATATTTATATTTATATTTATATTTATATTTATATTTATATTTATATTTATATTTATATTTATATTTATATTTAT
>VZUI01090641.1:0-22680 GCA_013401135.1 Cettia cetti
TCCTTCCTTCCTTCCTTCCTTCCTTCCTTCCTTCCTTCCTGCCTGCCTGCCTGCCTGCCTGCCTGCCTGCCTGCCTCGCCTCGCTCGCCTCCCATGCCTCCCATCCCATCCCTCCCGTCCATCCATACATGACAAAATGCTTAGCTTCACTTTTCACCTCCCTTTTTGTCCCAGATGCATATACACTTTCTGAGCCTTCCAGTTCTTTCAGGTCTGAAGATACCAGAGCGTTAGGGAAGTTATTTTGATTTTTCATTTACATTAATAAGCACTTCGTTATCAGAATTCCAATAAGATATCTTGTGCTAGATATCCAAGACCTCCATATGGACTCAGAATTTCTCCAGCTCTCTCACTAACACACAGAAGCATTAAAAATTTTTCTGTGCATTGAGAAAATGAGGGACCTGAGGGAATGGTCTGAATCTGTCTCCATGGAGGTTTAGGTTGGATATCAGGAAAAGGTTCTTCACCCACAGGGTGGCTGGGCACTGGAACAGGCTCCCCAGGGATGTGGTCACTACACCAAGCCTGGCAATATTCAAGAAGTGTTAGGAAAATGCTCTCAGGCACATGGTGTGACTCTTGGGGTCATCCTTGCAGGGCTTAATGATCCTTGTGGATATTCTATGATTTTATGACTCTCCAACAACAGAAACATAGCCAAATGGCGCAAGAGTGCCTAGTCTGGGGTGAGAGCCAGGTCTTCCTCTCGTCTACCTGCTGGAAATACAACACAGGCAAGAGGAGACTGACTGGGAGGTTCCTGGAGCATGTGTGAGAGAACTTTCTGACATGCATGAAGTCAGAATTAAGTTAGAATTTAGAATGGAGCTTAAGTTGAAATGAGTTCAAAACGATCTGAAATAGCAGTCTAGAAAAAAAATGGAAGGTAGGAGATGTAGTATAAGCTGGGTAGGACTTGCTAAGGGCAAAAGAAGAAAAGAGACAGTGCTGTCATCAGTAGAAAACTTCAGAAATGTATTACAAGCTGATGCTGAGCTTCTGTTTAAATAATGAAATAATAATTTTTCAGCAGCATATAAATCTGCTGCTGGAAACCCATCAATAACAGTAATAACAAAAATCTTGACTTTCACGATAAGTATGACTGGAAAATTAATTTGAACATTGAAGAGTGTATTTTATAAGGAGAAAAAATTATTTCTTAATGTCTGTGCTGGCATCCAAGGGAGAAAGACAATTTTTTCTTGCAATAAAGAGAAGATTATTGGTAGAAAAAAGAGGGCTTATTTTTCACTTTAGGCTCAGACTTAGTATCTATTAGAATCAAGCAAAATTCTTCTCTGTCTCAGAAAAAGCTATGAATTTCTCAGATACTCTGGAAAATCAAGACCTAATCAATTTCAATTGTGTATAGCAGATTATTACATCCAGCAAGTGTAATGCAGATTACTACTTGACAGAGTATTTGCCATGTGCTGCAGGTCAAAAGGAGCTTGTGTAAATGTCAGTGGCATAACTGATCTGTGACACTGGAAGAGGAGTGTGGTAAAACAATACTGTCTTAATTACATTTTCTTGAGGCAATTATATAGTAGCTAGAGAAAGATGGCATATTTAGTTTTAGCATAATTTGTAAAAGCCTGACTAGTTCATCAGTAAATTCATTGTCTACAAATCATTTAAAAAACCCCAAAACTCTAGGAGTTTTTTCTTAACACTCCTGTACCTAGGACATTCCTGGTGGAGACTGTGTCGTGGGCTCTGACCCACATGTCACTGGGCTGAAGTGTTGCTGTGGTGCTCATGTTTCCTTTTCTAGAACAGGAGATGCCAAGGCTGTTCTGGCTTTGCAGCACCTGGCAGCACTGATCTACATCTCCATCCCCGAGGACATCACAACTTCCTTGTAGAACAATGCCTGCAAGAGATAATGCTTGTTGAATCTTAAAAGTAAACAGTCACCAACAGGAACAGTGCAGAAGGAGAAGAGGCTCACCTGCTCCTAGGCAGCACTCCTCCTGGAGTACAGCTCCCCCTGGGTACAAAAACAGTCATTTAAAATAAACACTGAGATAAAGCCAAATCTCATCTTCCTGAAAGCACTTCTGACTCCGCTGTTCTTCCTCTTTAGCAAATGGTTAATGCTATGGCTTTTTTTGATTAAAGAACTATTTCTCAGAGGCCTCTGCAAAATACAGTGGTGGATTTCTCTACTATTCATGCATGAGAAGTGCAAGATATTCTTTACACCTTCTGTTGTTAAAGAGTGCAGGCAGCCCAGATCACTGCCCAGATCACTGCCCCATGAGAACTCTGCCTGACTCATAGCAGTAACCTTGCTCATTTTCTTCCCTTATGTAAATAATTAATGCCATGAAAATGCATTTCTCCTTTAATCTGTGTGCTGCAGTTTCCAGTGTCACTCTGTACTGTTAGGAACTTAATTCCTTAATTAGGCTCCAATGTAGTCAATTTTGAAAAATGTGGCATCTCACTCTGGAATGAAGAGATGAGTGAAATGACTCATTTTAGGCATGCCTATGAATTCCTACTTCCCTCCCCACATGCCTCAGTAGATGGTGTGGTGTAAATGAAGAAATGGACCTAGAAGAAATGGTCTTAGAAAAAGAAACGTGATAGGAGAGAAAATAATTGGGTATAGACTCAGAAAAAAATAAGAAAAAAACAGTTCTGAAAAAAGAGGAGAGAAGGCTCCAATGAACCTAAGTTGAAGTACACATAACTGTTCAGAGATATTTTGATATCATCTGCCACAGAGGTTAAGAAATAAAGCAGGTGAAAAGGACAAGTACAGACAGTAAGTGAGGAGAAGACTGTTCCACAGAAATGCTTTTCCATAGCCTCATCAGACTGAGGAAAATTATTGGGGAGGATGACATAAAGACAGTGAATGCTGCCCTCCTGGTGAAATATGCTTTTATCTTTTGTGCAGGTTCACCATACTTTAATGCAGCTCTATTTGCCATTTCAAAAAGAAAACTGCTGTTCATAATTCAGCTTTGCTTTTCTGTATGTGGTCCTGATTTAGTTGAGCTGAATTTTCTTCCAATTTCTTTGTAGCAATTTCCATTGAATATGTGCATTATTTTTATTTAAATGTTTGCTTCCTGATTATTTGCTGAACATGACTCATAACTCCATTTTTTTTTTTAGTTTTGCACATTTGCTACAAAGAATGTTTACCGTAGATAATTCACTTTCACAGTGGTGAAAATACAAAGATTCATTTCTTGGCATAGCCAGGAACTGAGAAGAGATCAGGGGAATTACTTGGGTGAAGTGAAAAAAGGAAACTAGATAATAAGATTCAAACAGTTATGGCTTCAACCAGTGAAAAAGATAGTTGTAATATACCAAGAGCCCTCATGGATAATACAGCATTGAGGAACAAACCACATCTGTATGTGAGGAGAAAACAAAGGCAACAGAATTCCCATCAGAACTGCTGCTTTCAAAATAGCATTGCAAGCTGGGAAGTGCCAAGGAGGAAATGGGTTCAAAGGCTTTGCATACAAAGAATTTAGTGCAGCATTTCATCAAGTCATGTCCAAGGAGCTGATTTGCCTAATGGCAAATGATCTTTAGCAAAATAAGATCCAGAATAGAAATTGACTTGCTAACAAAGAGGTGTCAGAAGTTTTAGTGCTCTGGGAACAGACTCATTTTTCCCCCTAGCTTTGCCTGTAGACCAGCAGGGAATTTTTCTGCTGTGAAACCATCTCTGGGCTCTTTGCAATTCCTTCCCCTGCCTGTTCATTGCTTGCTCATTGCCAGGAGGTAGAGAAGCAGCCCTGGCTGGGTGGGTGGCTGCAACAGCAGGTGATTTGAACACAGCCCAAAGACAGCACATGCTTTGACATCCTCTTTGGTTCTTGCCCAAGGGAATCCATATCACTGAATCTGGTCTTCATTTTATATAAAAATCCTTCTCTAATAGTTAATCATGAACACCTTATTTCTCTCTCAGTTGAAAAGGCCTTACACAAAAAAACACAGGTTCATTGAAAACCACTAGCATGGGCTTCTGCAGGTTCAAGTTCATTTCTCTAAAAAGCACATGTAGAAACACAATAATCAACAACTGTAGCTCTGCTGGATATTTTCTGCATCAACTTAACTGCAAGATGCCACTGCATCTTTGAAAAAAATACCAAAACAACAAAACAAACACCAAAAATGCAGCAAGTCTGTTGTCTCAAGACAGGACACAGAACTCAGGTCTGTCAGCTTTTAAAACTGGAACATTTAATTGTCCTTCCCTGTGGGACCAGAGTAAACCCAGGCATAGCCAGAAGCCCTGGAGGGGAAATGATATTTCAGGCTTTTTATTGCAAAGAACTAAAATAATAAATAGTGGATATTAAAACCATGTACCAGGCAGTGTTACATTAGCAGGTCTAATAACTTTCCACAGATATTACCTTGTTGTAATTCGTAAAATGACCATGACTACATTAGCAGTGTGGGTGACTACTGTATTGGTGAGATATAGCTACTGCTGGGCACAGTTGCTGTCACCATGGGCTCACAGATAATAAACATAATTACCTCCACAGTACCAGCCAGTGCTTCTGCTCACATAAATTATTTTGCAGCTCTGTGACCCACCCCCATGTGGTGTGCTCTGCTACTATTGTGTGTCATGATCTCATTTCAACAGGGTATTAGCTGCACTGCATTGAAGATGTGGAGCTGTTGAGCAGAGCTCCTAGAAGATTTTGGCCATTCATTTAATTCCAGAGAAGGGAAGATTAATTTATTACCATAGCTTCAAGAGTGTTCTTGGGTTTCATCTTGAGAATGTTGGGCAATTTTTTTCCTTATCCCCTGTTGCAAAGGCATGCCTATAGAATCTGATTTACACTTCTAGATTTGCACATATATCTGATTTACACTTCCACCCCCTCTCCTGGGACAGTCTAGACAGCTTTACAAGATTGATAGACAGAAAAGCATCACAAAGGCTGCACTTTTCTGTCCAAAGCTGCTTAGATATTTCACACCTTTTGGCAGTAGCCCTGAATCTGGGGGAGTAAAAGCCATTCCTTGGGATGGCAAAAGCCCTTGGAGAACAAGCACTGCAGCAAACATACTCAGCTGGAAACTGTCTTGCACACAATGCATAATATCAACAAGCTGTTAGACAAATGTCAGGTTAGCTAATCTCTGGGAGCATGACTGCTTTTTGCAGCATCCTTTTTTCCTGCTTCCTAGTGAAACTTTCTGTCTTCAAATCCCTTGTCACCTAGGACCAACAGCAGCACCATTTTCCAGAGCTGAGACACACAGATGCACCCTGTATTCAGTCTGGAGCAAAGCCTTGTTCTAGCAGCATAGTCCTTATCTCTGATAAGAGAAGTAACAGCACATATCTGATTTTTTATCTCTGTAGTATTAAGTCTTCAGGGAGATTGCAGGGCTCTGTTGGTCATTCTCTGTTAGTGATCTGTCTCCTTTCCATCTCCAGTCTGACAACTATGTATGTCCTACCAGCACCACGGAGTGCCCCCCGCCCAGGACTTACCTGCCAGTGGCACGAAACACAGGGAGAGCTTGTCTTCCTGTGTCTTTTGGCTGCCTACCTGAAGAGCTTCTTGATAGGATTTTACCAGGAAGGTTTACATCTAGCTCATGCTATGCCTGACTGTGTATCACCTCTGTAGAATGCACAGACCTGGCTAGAGAAGACATCACACTTGCCCTTGGAGGACTTCTAAGAACCATTCGCTTGAAAGTGCCTGGTATTTATCACAGAACATGCTCCCACTGTGTGTTCCATAGTGAACTGTAGACTTTGTACTCTTCCTCTTAGCTGTCTTGGAGTTTTATAGACTTGATTTTTGCTTTGTCAGTCTTTTAACGTTACATTAAGAGCACAAGGCTTCTCAGCTGGCTGCAAAAAGTAAAATCTCCAATGGCATAAGCAGCCCAGGCACATTCAGTTCAGCCTGTGAAATGGTTGTCTGCATGTTTCTCAGAGTTGTCTGCCTTTATTATTTAAATTGATAAGCAAAATCCTAGCTCTTCAGAAATTTTGCAGGTGTGAAATTATGCATGAACTACAGAACAAAAGAAACCAGGCAAATAAAATTGAAGGGGGTAGAAGCAGTACTTTACTATACAGGGAAATAAATGGCATTTTACATTGTCATTAAAACAGTGAAATATTTATTTGATTTTCTTTTGCATCAGTAATTTAGTAGGCTCTGTCTGACAAAAGAACTCAAATACGAATCTCAGTCCTTATTCTGAAGTTTTGGTTACCAAATATATCTATTGTGGCAAGAGTTACAGGATTTAACTTGCAAGCCTGATTAAGAAAATGAAGGTGGATCTCGCTCTGTAGTTGAGTGATAGCAGGGATTTGCCTGTGTGCACACCCAGTGCACTCAGTCACTTGTTCCCTGGGGACTCCAGGAACTCCCCAGCATCCATGAGGACAGGACTGGTTTGGTTCAGTGCACTGATGTGCGACAAAGTGCTCAGCTGAACTACTGGCTTCACTATGAAGCATTTGACCAGTTTTGACAGCTGCTCTCCAGGGGAGTTTGAACAGCCCTGCAGAACTCCCCTGGGCAGCTGATGCTGTGCACAGACCAATGGACAGGCAGTGCTGCAGTCCCAAAGATGTCCTGAGGCTGTTCCTGCAGCAGAATTGACCAAACTGAACACAAAGAAGACACCTGCATGGTCAGTAGAAACTGCTTCTGCAGATGCAGAAATGGTCACATAGAAAAGTGCTTTCTACCCACTGGAGATAGGAAAAGCTTTTGCACAGCTGAAGAAAATCAGTGTCAGTGGGCCTTGCTTGTGTGGGTGTTGTTTTGTAGAACCATGGCCCATCTGGATATGAAAAAAATTCCCAAGTACAGTTTGGAGGATGCTGCTGCAATGGTCCTCACAGACTGCCATCACCAACCAGGCAGCATGTGGTCATCTGTCTGAGATATTCAATTTCCCTTCTGAGTATTATCCTATGTAGGGATCTTAATAAATCAGTCTATCTAAAAAACATTCTCTGTCATTGTCTGCACCACTGTGGCAGAAGCCTTATCTTCACATTTAGAGAACTAATGAAACAGTTATAAATAAATATAAAAATAACTGGTATCTCTCAGAAATAAAGTACTAACCTTAAAATAATTTATTTTAAAAGCCTCAGTAAACAACAGTGAACGCTTTACTTCCTCACAGGTTCTTAAGCAATGTGAAGAGTGTTACAGGACAGACAGTTCCTTATTAAGTCTAACTATTAATGATACTTCTTTATAATTTCTTCTCACATTAAATGTCACAGTATATCTTTTCATAAAGTTGGGGTGAAATTCATAAGCTCAGCTCTCAGGAAACTGCTACTGCTTTAAAATTTATCACCCTTCCAGCTGAAGAAAGAGAGTTTGACTATAATGGATAAAATGAGTTTGTATGAAAATAGAAGCACAGATGTTAGCAGCTGAGCAACAGACATAAATTGGCTTAGTTTAGTTCTATATTAGCAATAAAGGTTGGAATACTGCACCAGTGTCCTAGAATCTCACCAGCTGGAACAATGCTAAGGGATTTAAAAATACACAATCATATAGGTTTTAATTTGGAAGAAGAAGGAAATGAAAGAGGGAGAATTGGCAGAGAATCAATGTGAAAATTTTATCTGATACACTTCCATAATTTTAATGTATGAACAACCTTATAGATATAAAGAAGCTTTACAGGCTTTTTCTGTGAAAAACAGATCACAATAGCCCATAGTGCTGTGCTGCCCTTGCCTCTGCTGAGAGGGAGAACTGGAACCACCTCTCTGTGTTAGTCCAGGTTATCCACAACTGCTGTGGAGTTTGTCAGGAATTTCAATGAACTTTAATGTCTCCAGGAAAGGACATTCAAACCTCTTTTAAGTGTTTCTTTAAAGTTATGAGTTTACTGTCAGCTTTCATCTCTTTCTTGCACAGCTTCTTGTGTCTTGGTGAGAAATACAAGGTTGGTTACAGCACAGCTTTCTATTTACAGAGTCACCATTGCATTTCAGCTGCCTCAGAAGCCTCCCATTCAAAAAGAAAATTCCTGTGATATCATGTTAAGACAAAATACTCTTTAGCCAAACAGCATACACTACTTCCCCCAACTCCTTGACCTAACCTGATGACCTCGAACACTGTGGCTGATCATCAGTGTCCTGCGAGTGTGATTTTTGCCTTCATAAGCATATGCATCTGTAGCCTGAGGAAAAGCATTTCTGAAAGGCAGAGCCTTCCTTTGTTGGCTAAATAAAAAACGTGATTTTTCTCAAACAGCTCAAGGCAAATGATCAGATACCAATCAGGTTGGAGGCAGCTTTGAACAAACTGGTCTAGTAGAAGGTGCCCCTGCTAATAGCAGTGTGGAACTAGATGATGTTTAAGGTCCCTTCCAACACAAACCATTCTGTAACTCTTTGATGCTATTAAAATCATCAATCTGTGAGAAATCCTGATCACTGGTGCTGACTGTTGGCAAGACAGTCATTTAAAAGATTTTAGTAATGGACACTGTTTTTTCTTCTTCTGGCACATTTTGGTGAGTTATAGTGATATTTCAGGAGATGACACAAAATCTGCCTTACTAGAATTTGGCATCTGGATATTCGAGTTGCTCTTTTTTGCATGCATACAGGTTTTCTGTGCATTGCTCCCTGGTGTTTTGATACAGCACTCCACTTGTCAAATCATCCAGTGCTTGATGCAGAGAGAGCCTGAGTGTGCCACAGGTGCAGTAGCAGTGGGGAATGTTAGAGGTGACCAAGGGACTAGTGACAGTGCCCTTCACCTACCCCCTTCTGCTGTTTGGGTGACATGCCAAATCCACTACTGTACTTCCCACAAAGCACTGTGATGCAACTTGTCTTGTCCTTTCTCTCATTCCACGTCCTGTACAATGTAGTTATTAAAAAACTTTTTCACATACAGGCAGCAGGCACAGATCTTTCAGTCTCTTCCACCTGCAGATACAGAGATGATATAGCTATAGCTATAGATACAGATATAGATATAGCTTGATGGCACAGCCTAGTGTGGGAAGACAGCCTGTGTGCTTGTCCTCACCTGACCAAAATATGCACAGAACACAGGTTTGGAAATGCCACCTACAAATGACATATTTATGGGTAGTCAATGACCAGATTAGCCAGCAAACCAGAGCTGGATGTGCATCACAGGTTTCTGACAGCTGAAACAACAGAAAGGGTTGAGTTTTCCTATCCCTGGTTTTGCCTTGACAGTCATCCTTGCTGCTGTGAAATCTGCGTGGGTTTTAAAACATTGTGGTACTAAGGATATTTGCTATCTAGTATATTCCTCAACTTGACAGAAAAACCTATTGTTGGACGAATAAAATAAAGAAACCTCAGGGGGCAGCAGAGCAGAACTATGCCAGAATTAGCTGTAAATGCAGAACTAGGTGGTCTAGCTACAGTAATGGCTAACCATTTCTCTACAAGTGGGTATTAATTCTGTTAATTCAGGATCTTTCCTTTTTCTATTGAGTGAATGTAGATGGAGAGCTGTCTATCTGCTAATTAGGGTGAACTCACGCTCTCAAGGTTTAAGATTCCTTACCTGAGTCTGAGAGGTCCTGCTTTATGCAGAGTGGAGAGAGCCCTCATTCACAATAGATCCTCAGTGAGTGGCAGATAACATGCTGATACTAATGGAATCCATCTGGTTATTTCCTTAAGATAGTGAACTCTCATGAAGTTTGCTGAAAACAGCAAATTAGGGGACAAGACAATTTGTATGAGGTCTAGAAGGTCATGGACAGCCTAGAGGAACAGGCCAGTGGGATTCCCATGAAATGCATCACAGCCAAATGACAGCCCTGCTCCAGAGCAGGAAATCTCCTGCATTATTACAGGACATGAGCCAACAACAAGCCACAGAAACACCAAATGGTTGAGGGACTTCTGGGGGTCATCTAGTCCAGCCCCATGAGCAAGCAGGGCCATCTAGAGCCGACTGCCCATGACCATATCCAGGTGGCCTTTGAGCATCTCCAAGGCAGGTGACCCTGACACATAATGATGAGATCCCACTGAGCCTTCTCCTCTTTAGGCTGAACACTCCTGACTGTCTCACACTTTCTCCATATTTGAGATGATCCACTTCCTTAATAATCTTAGAGGTCCTTCATTGGACTCTCTCCAGTACATCAATGTCTCTCTTGTACTAAAAAGTCCAGTTCTACAAATTCAGCCTCCCCAGTGCTGAATAAAAAGGGAAGGATCGCCCATTTCTCCAACCTGTTGAGGTCTCTCTCAAATAAAACACAGCCCCCTGGCATATTAACAAATTCTCCTACCTTTGTGTCACCAGAAACTTGCTGGTGGTACATTTTGCTCCATCATAAGTAATTGCAGAATCATCTTGTGATTCTGTGGACTTCTAAGAACTATGGCTGACCACTGCATTCCAGCTCTCTCCAAGGAACACTGTTCACAGTCAAACCATTTGTAACCATTCAAATTTCATTCACCAACCTGTACTTTTTATATTGCCTTTACCACAGTCCAGTGTGTCACTGCTGTACCCATTTGGGTATTTTGAACTATATTTCCTTGAAAGCAACTTGCTAAATTGGAGAGTGGTTTAGAGTGGGCTGAAACCTGCCTTTTATCAATACAGAGAAGGACTCTGCTGTAATTTTTTTTTCCCCGCTGTGAGGATATACATACAAGCTTGTAGAGCTTGATGTTCATACAAATACATTTACCTGTGGGAGGGGAATGACTCATCTCTGGATTTTGAAAATGGAAGTGATGACTGAATTGTTTTCTGGAGACAGGCTTTTGCACCATCTGCAATGCTGTCATGTTACTGTGAACAGACCCAAAATGCAATTGGAACAACACTGTAAAATAGACTGATGTGAGAAATTCCATTGGCCATACCGTGGGAATGTTACTAATAACAGCGAGAAATGCAGTTTATATGAAGTATAAAGAAGCCTGGTAATGAGTACCCCTACCTGTTCCTAGAAGTTAACACTGGGTTTAGGTCTGAAAACTGAGGCTTTATCTTCTTTCTGATTTTCTTTCTGATATTCTTTCTGGCATTATTTCATGCAACCATTCAAATTTCATTCAACCTTGCAGAATCCTTGACCTCAATTGCACCTCTATCAATGCATTCACTCCACACTCATAATTATCTCCTGTAGGGAATGGATTTTATCAGTTTTCATTCTGCCAGCTTTCAGCTTTGCTAGCATACCTCCATATTCTTGCATCACAAGACGGAGGAAATAGAAAATCTCTGTCTACATTTTCTATAAAATACTTTTATTTAGTATCATCATTTTTCATCTCCTTTTATTAATCTCCTTTCTAAAGGAAACAATTACACTATTTTCAATCTCCCCTTAAGTATTTTTCTGTGTTCTTAATAATTATGCCTTTCTCTCAATTCTGTCCAATTTTTCTCAAGAAATGGTGGCTGGGGTTGTATAACTAGCAAAATAATTGAATTAGTTTTGCACTACTCTACTCAGCCCATTTTGTGTGCATTCTGACATATCATTTGCTTTTTTCCATCACTGTGATGCATTAAGTAGCTATTCCAGGGATTTATCCTTTATTTCCTCAAGTGGCAAAAACAACAGATTTCTAATTCAACTGTTGAAAAACAAGTAGTTTAGGGGGATTTTTCATACTTACCAACTTCACATTTCACTTGCCTATGAAATTTTCCCTGCATTCTAAAGTTCTTTGTCCTATTGTCATGTTCTGAATAGAATCAATAACTTTAGCAGGTTTCATATTTTGTAGGTAGAATTCTGTCCCTTCTTTTGTATCATTCTTGTTTTGTCATTATTCTTTCTGTTTGTGCATAGTGAAACTTCAATTTTTGTGTTTTCTTGTGTTGGGAATGTTACCTTTCTCCTTAAGTATGCATATTTACCAACTTCATCCATTCTCTGTTTTCCACTGGTTCACCCACAAATAATGCAACTCACAGAGGGAGAAAGGAATAAAGGAAAAGACGTTCAATGAATTTCCGACTTAGTCTCCTGCATTTTCAGATTATCATGCAGAAAACATTAATTTAAGAATTGTCTATAAAAACATCTGCTCTCCATTTCATCTCCCATATCATCACACATAGAACCAGAAAAGACCATATTAAAGTTTGTAAAGCTTTTCAAAATTTGAAATTTCACCTGTAATGTAAATAAAAATTCTGAGAAGCATACTATCATCATATGAAGAGTAGCTTCATTCAAAGGGTCTTGCATTTAGTGCAGAAAATTTCTCAAGAATTATGTTCAATCATTTGTGACTTGATCATCCATAGTACAGCATAAGCCCATCAACATGACCTTAAGAGAAGGAGGGAAAGAAAAAAAAATAAAGTATGTCATAGAAACAGTTATGAGGGTTTTGTAGTAGTACTATGTAGTATTTTAAGAACATAAAGCTCCAGTAATATATATTTTAGAAAAAAAAAATGGAAAGATTTTTAAATTAACCCTTGGAGGTTAACTGCTCCTAGACTCACTTGCTGCCATTCATTTTAGAATTTTTAACACCTTCTATAAGTATACTTTAAAAAATTTTGTTTGTTTGTTTGTTTATTTGAGTTTTGTTTGGCTTAATGTTTTCATATATTCATTTGGGTTTTCTGTTTGGTGGTTTTTGTTTGTTTATTTTTCTCACCATGTTCAAACTGTTTAGCAGCTCCAGATACTGAACAGGTCAGGGAGATAGGAATGCTGATCAAGGAGTACAGCAAAGTGTCTTTGCTTTGCCCTCATTTACGTAGATAAGCTAACCAAGCTGAAAGCATACTTTCACTAACAAATATTAAAACTGGAGCATGGAGTCTTGATTCTCCTATTAGAAGCAGAGGCTCCATCTCTTTTGCCCTGAAATAATATGAAACAACAATTTAGGATCCAAATATTTGGAAGTCCTGACTTCCCCTATTGTAATTTTTTCTCATATCAGGTTCTTCAAAACCTCTTGAAAGCAGCCCGACAGAACTGATTTAGCACCAAGAGAACCTGACGTTAGATTAGACCAGTTACTAAGAAGAGGGGCAAAGCAGAGGAAATCAAATCACAGAGTTCCTCTGAGGAAGAGGCGATGCATGCTGTGAAGCACAGACAGCTAACAGAACAAAAAGGGAATTCCAGCTGAAAACAAAGCAGGCATGCAGAACTGTGATTGTTTTTGAAGCAGCTATGTTATACTGGTACAGAGATAAGGAGGTAAGAAAAGCAGTAAAACAACTAAGGCTGATGGCAATAAGCAATGAACAGGAAAAACACTTTCTCTGCTATGAGTTGCTGAGGAAAAACAGAAAGCAAGGCCAAGGACAGAAGGAAAGAGTTTAGATTAGTTTCCTACATGAATTGCATGGCTGATTGTATTGAAAAATATGGTGTGTAGATTTTATTGGGTTGTCTCTGAAAAATAACTATTTTTTCTCTTTTCTGTGCATTGCGTAAATTAGATTCCAGCTACTGAGCCATGAGAACCAAAATCCTGTTTAATATCATCTTCAATCTGAGAGGAGCAAGCCTCCTGCCATATTGTACAGCAAGAAGGAGACTAGTGGAATGTATAATAACAACAGGGATGAAATGTGGAGATAACTGAGAAGTTTCCCACGTGAAGAATATGTCTTTTTATCCCTCTAGGTGTACTTATCCTCTGGAGGGACTTTAAACCCATTCATTTTCCACTCAACACCCCCCATTTTGTAGAGATTGATTTTGTTGCACAGAGACATCCCTCACAATCTCTTTCCTCACTCTGAGGCATAATTTATCTTTCTGTACTAGAGACCAAAAGCCAGTCTCACCATGTTGGAGAGTAGCTGGGAGTATTAAAAGCAGAGATGACTTTAGACAACAAAGCATGCAGAAGCTGGACACGTTTTTCCTATTTGAAGAAATCTGGCTCTAGTTTTTCACATACCAGGTTTCCAGCATGCCTACACACATGAGCATCTGTTGAGTGGCACCGTGCCTGTTCTCAACGAGGCAATAGAAGCTCCAAGGAGAAGCAGGCATCAGCCAAAGTGGAGCCAACAAGGATAGCCTTCACATCAGCAGCACAGCCCTCACAACAAGCTGTGCCCATTGGCACTGGGCAACTCTGCAAGGTGCTACCTCTGTGATCCCTCAAGTGTTTTTTCCTTAGGTCAGGGATAGAGGCTGACAGAATTTACTGGAGGCAGCAGTGGGCACCTCCCTCCAATGCCTTCTGATGACGCCTTCTCAACTAGTCTCTCTCTGGTGCCCCACTCTGCCCTATTTTCTCTTGGATACCTTGTAAACAGCAGAGAATCAGTGGAAACCTCTTTCACAGGTAGTAAGGAAGTTGAAGCCCTCTTTGCTGTAATTCTTTGCTCTTCAGATACTTCTGAGTTCCTCCTAAGAGACCCTACCAAACAAGCAACCTATGGAAATGTTTGCAGCATGGATTGGAAGGTACTAGTTTTTACATATGGAAAGGCAACCAAAAAAGTTGGAATTTTTTTTCCCCTAAAAGTTGGAAAGAGGAACTAATGAGTCATGCTTTTGGAATCTTTTGAGTTGGCTGCGAGAGAGTGCTGTTTTCTCTGTACCTCACCCACAGGAGACATGAGCTGCACACTTGTGAGGCTGCTTGGCTGAGAGTTTACTGGGAGGGAAACAACAGCTGACCAGAGGCTGAGGTTACCCCAGAATAATGTGAGTGGATTGTTTTGAAAATGGCAAACTCTGTGTCATGGAAAGGACACTGAGAGACAGAGGTCCACCTAGACTAGCTGATAAACCAGTTTTTCTTTAATAATTAAGCATCTTTAATTAATTTACCTAATTTTTTTCTAAAGGTGTTACTTTATGCTAAGTTGGGTATTGACATTGACCTTACTTAGACTGGATAAGGAGGCTATGAAGATGAAGTAAATAAAGTATGCCAACATGAAGGTCAGGAACCTTATCCATTTGGGTTTGGATGTTGATGTCTTCTCAGTGATTACTCCAGTGGTTTGAAAATTATGGATCTGCTGAACTGGGAGGACTTTTCCCCTCTGCTTCCAAGTATCTATTCTTGTTCTGTCTTACTTGAACATGGTGTGAAAACCTTTCCTTGATTTATGAGAACTCTTCCATAACTGGGAGAACACAGAAGACAGACATAAAGCAAGACACAGTAAAATCCCCTTTGAATTGAGTCTTCATGATAACAGTTATTCTTTCAATTCAATTCTGCTTAATGGGGATTTTTCCAAAGTATTTCCTCTGAATTCCAAAGTAGAGTATCCTTAGATTCAGAAGCATCAATCAGGAAGGCCAAATATTTCTGCAAATTTCTATGATTCTGATTTGCTGCATAAAAGCAGGAAAGAACCCCCTTTCAGGGACTAATTTATTGCTATTGGTTCTTATGGAATAAATCATAAAACACAATAGACAGATTTATTTCTGAGCAGAGATACTTCTGCCACAATACTGACTTTCAAACCTTTTGCATGCAAGCTGGATCACAATCTCACCATCTTCTTACTAAAACAAAACCTTAAATAAATATATAATTTGCTGGGTCACTACAGCTCTGTTGCAAGACTGAGTTTAAATTCTTATTCAGGATGTAAAGGTATGTCTTTTGGGGTATTTTTTACTATCAATGAAAACTTGCTTCCCAGATGAGTAGCTGCCTCATCTATCTACCTATCCTGTATCTCAAAAAAATATTATAAATAATCTTCTGAATCTTCTTAGGATATGAATTGAACGGAAAAGAAGAAAGTATTCTGGTTAGCAAAACCAACTTGACACAATTCAACTTGATATACCAGGATATATTTCCCTCACACAACACTTCCTCTGTGAGTACTCAGTTTGACATGACTGGAGTTATATCACAGCTGCGATGCGCCGTGTGTCACCATCCTATGGTATCCCATCATTGGATTTCATTCCCATGCCTGGTCACTTATCTCTCTGTGACAATGCCCCGATGACCAGCAGGTCTTCTGGTGAACAAACAGCACCCAGTTTGTGATGGGCCAGGGAGAAGACTGACACTCAGTGTCTTGTGTTTCTACACTAGTCATAAATATTTGTAGCTCACCACACTCATATATTCTCTTTTTTGACAAATTAATATTCTTGATTGCTCACACCTAGTTAACATGCAGTGCCTACTGGAGCACTAACCCTTTCAGGGAAAAAAAAATCACGAGCTGCCAGAACTAACAATGCACTTATGAGTTTATAATTGAAATTATGAAAGGCATCAACAACAAAAAAAAAGACAGAAATTCAATTATTGACTAATTATTTCAGCTAGAAAAATAATTATAGCAATTTATTGAAGGTTCTTTAAAGCAGAGATTACTTTTAAAAAGTCTTACAGTTGACTCAGAGTAAATTGAAAGAAATTCACTGCAGTCTTTGCATGACAATTAGGGAAGGAGGCACTACAGCAAGGTAAAAATGGACTGTTCTGAATTTCTTTAGTTGCTCTTCTGAAGTGATCTGTGGCTGAACTAGAACTGTGTGTGGTTTTTGTGTATAACTTAAAAGTATGCTTTTCTTGAGCACTAATCAAACTATGTGTCAGTCAAATTTGTGGCTAATCAACAAAATAAGGCCCAGTACTAGAATCTTGCAGTATTGACAGAGTTTGATCAGGTAGTTGATTGAGACACATACAAAAATGGATGAAACTGGAGAATCAACATATCTCCCTCCCCCAAAATCCACATAGAAGGATGATTTTGTCTTACCAGTACTAATAATAACTTGGATCTAGAAAGGCCTTTCTCTTTCACAGTTCATTTTCCCTTTCCCCTATTCATTTCTCCAGAACTCTATACTGTTAGTTGTGGTCATGTGGAATTGGAGGTGTGGTTTTGATTTATTTTTGAAATTCTTAAATATTTGTTTTAACAGAGTACTGAGCATTCTGGATTTAAGGATAGGATTTAGATAAAGGTTCAGACATCTACAGATATGTGAAACAATGCCAGACTATTTTAGAAAAGCCATAAAAGCAACAGAGGATTTTCTGGTTCTGCCATATGAGTGCTGCTCTCCCTCTAATTATAATGCAAAGACTCTCATTAACACCTTTAACCTCTGAGCCAGGCATTTAAGCTCCCATTAAAATCAAGGGAGATTTAGTCAATTCAGCCAATGGAGTGTAGAGAGCTATTTACTTGTCCAAATGTAGGTGTTTGCTTTTAGGGGAAACAAATGGCTCTCCAGAGTCCATATCTGCACCAGCCAGATCCCCGTTGGCTGCTATTAAAGGTTAAATTTCCAGCTCGTAGAGACACCTAAATTTAAGTGCCTAAATCTTCAGATACACTGTCTGAATCTGGTAACCTGCAGTGTGTCTGACATTTATTCACACAATGCTGACATAAATCACTCTAAAAATCACTTTTCCCTGCAGTGCACACCATTTTTTTCTGAGCAAAAGCTAAAGAGGTGCTGAGTAGCATTGGAAAGTCCCAGGCAGAGAATGATCATTGTTGGGCTCAGAAATTTTGGTAAACTTTACAGAAGAGTCCGAGTTTCAAGCAGCTATCACTTATATAAACCAGAGATGTAAGTAGATCTATATATATGAAAAACTGAAGAATGAATGCAAGAAAAAAAAAAAAAAGAGAAGGGAACTAATCTTAAATATTTCTTTCGCACTTGCAATAGTCTATTCTTTGCACTTGCATTTATCTGAACAATCTGTTGTCTTGTTACTTTTAAAAGCTGGCAAGATGTACATTTGTAGAAATATTCTGCTTTGCATCTGTTCTTCCCCTGGAACTCTTCTTCCACAGGTGAATAAATTACATCTTTACTTGCTAATTTCTTATTTTCATCCTTTCTGCCTTCCAATTGTAGAGCCTTCAGTCACCTTTTTTGCTTCCTTTTTAACCTAATTCTTATTAGTCTGTCTCTTGGTCTCTTTTTTCCCTATCTACCCACAAGACTCATTTTGATTCTCTGAAAAGCAGAAACACATCAGTTTGAATTCCAACTTTGCTTGTCTATTTGATTTTCTCTTTCAAATCTATGATACATCTAATTTAATTTTTTAAGAGAAAAATAAATTTCCATGGTGCTATCTGCATAAAGGCAATATAGGGTTTTTTTTTTTCCCTAGGCTGTCACCTTGTATTTTCAACTCCATATTGCAGCACTTCTTTTCTATTGGGTTGCAGTGTAATTGTTCCTCACTGGTACAGTGAAAAGTGAAAGTATAATCATCCTGCTAACATTTCTCTTTTGGCTTCTTATTAAGTAGAAATGTGAAATGTTGGTAATATGATGCAACATGTCTATGATATTTAAGGAAGCTTACATACATGACAACAAAAAGAAAAATTGCAGTGTTTTAAAAATCTGAAGAACACTGTAAAGGATATTATTTCTCAAATGCCTGAAAGAGCACACTGTATTACACATCTGCAGAAATAATATTGTAAAATATGCTATTTGACTTACCTTGAAATACCAGAGCATTTTCCTATGTATTACATAAGTACATGGTGAGATTTATATATTTGTTTTTCAAAGAGCTCAATAAACCTGATCATATGTGACTGGATTGCAAAAAGCCTAGGAAATTATGGTTGCCTGCATTCAGTTTTTTGCTCAGCTGTATGCAACACAGGGAAGAATGACTGTATCCCTGTGCTCTCCTCTAGCAGAGGGAATAGAGGTGGAGGGGAATGGTGTTGCAGTGGGCATCAAGCTAGACAAGTCTAGCTTATCTTAGGAAACTTGGATGCAACCTCTTCATCCCAAAGTCAAGCAAAGACAGCAGCAGTTCTGGCCACATGAGCAGGGGTCTCTTAGCAAAACTCAAACACAAAAAAGAAAGTATACATGATTTGGAAGCAGGTAGAGGTGACCAAAAAGAGATATAGAGGCACTGTTCAAGAGTGTGCAGTTAGGAATTCCCAAGCCCACCTGGAATTGAAAGTGTAAGGCATGTGAAGATCAATGGGAAAAAATTCTCAGTAGCAAAAGGAAGATGAGGGAAAATGTGAGGCTGATGCTGAAAGGGGCAGAAGACCTGATGACACAGGACATGAAAAATGCCAAGACACTCAATGCCTTGTTTGCTTTGGCCTTTATGGGTAATATTTGCCTTCAGGAATCCTGGAGCCCTGAAATCAGTGGGGAAGTCTGAAGCAAGAAATTAATTTGGGGAAGATTTAAACAAAATCCAGCATACACAAGTTATTGGGATCTGATGGGATACAACCCAAAAGTGCTGTGGGAGCTGGCTGATGTGAGGCTGCTCTCCACTACCTTTGAAAGATTGTAGTGATCAAAGGAGGGGTTTTGGAATGAGCAGAAAGCAAATGCCACTGACATTCAAGAAAGGTATGAAAGGCTATCCTGGGAACAACAGGCTTGCTAGCCTCACCTCAGTCCTGAGACATTCCTGGAAACTCTTTCCAGACTTATGAAAGATGGGGAGGTGGTTGGGAGTAGTCAGCATGGAGTCACAGGATAAACTGGGCGTTAGGATCACCATAATCTCCCACAATGAAATGAGTAACTTAGTAGAAGAGGGGAAAAAAGTGGACATTGTTTAACACTAGCAAGGCTTTTTGCACTTTATCGTATCATCCTCACAGACCAGCTGATTCTGTCTACTCTATCATGTATGGAGTAGATAGTTTTTGGCATTTAGGGAACAGAATTTGGTGTATGAACTTATTACTGGATGTGTTCCCACTTAATGGCTCATAGGCTAGTAAAATCTAAGACTTTTCTCTCTCTCCTGATGAAAAGCAGAGGGGTGACACCTGGGTTACATGTGTCAACACCCACCAAATTATCTCAATAAAGGTTTCTGATTCCAGATCAGATTGCTTTCCTTGCATTAAGTTTGTAGAGGTGAGGATTTGGAGTAGTTCGGATTTGCCAGCTCTCTTGAAAACTGATTCATTTGTGAAAATGATTAGTTAGACTTTTCAGAGCCTAAATGGAGGCAGCCATCATTTTAGTCTGGGCCATGGGTTAGGCTTCTGCTTAGTTCTCTTTACTCTCTTATCGTATTTTAAAGCATATGGCTGAAGTTATTTTGTGTCTTGGTAAATGTGTCATCCAAGCAACTCTGACACTTAAAATGCTAGTCAGATGGTAGTTTTCTATTTGACAAGTCAGGATATCACATTGTGAAGCTCTTGATTTCTTAGATGCTGCTAAGTACATGCAAAATATTGTCATTTGATGGGAATTTCAGTTTGCCATCACCATGCATTGCAACAGAAAATATAAACAGATGGGTCATCTTGTGATAACTAGGAATAAAATAACAAATGGGGAGCTATTCTAGTTTTATAGCTCCATAACTGAGGGCAGAAACTGGCTATTAGATCATTTGCTGTCCAGTTGCATTCCAGTTCCTGACTGTATGAGGTACTGGGTGGAGTAAGAGCTACTGAAACTCACTTCTCATAGATTATGTTATATCCATCCCCCACTTGCTCCCTCTGCAGCATCCCCAGGTTTTGTGTTCCCTGAATTCCCATGATACTATCTGGATTATTTCATGCCCAGTATCTCTCTTGCTTCCCCTACTCCCAAATAATTCCCTTGCTACTGTGTTCCCTGTATGTTTTCTGTTTTCAAGGCAAAAACCCCACCAGGTCCTGTAGCTAGGTTGGAATTACAAGTGCACTGACTGGCTATCTGGTACTCAGGTCATCCCAACACTCAAAATAGATAAGCACTCAATTCTACTCTCACTTTCATATTTTTTAACCATTTTAAAATTTTCACAAGATTTTTTGGCTCTGGGCTCTCATGTGGTGCCTTTTCCAGTCTAACAGTTAGTTGAAGTTAACCAACAGGTTTAGAGGTTACAAGTGGAGTGGGATAAGATATGTATTCCTATAGCACAACCATAAATATAGTTTCTGTCAGGAAACAGGATAAGCAAAGCAAGGCAAAGCAAAGAAGAAAACCAGAATAGCTGTGTATTTTACATCCTAGCTACTGGAAATCATTCTTTTCAAAGCAGAGAAGCCCAGGGATTGTTTTTGTGGGATTTGTTTCATTTGTTTGCTTGTCTGTTTCATTTTTGACTTTGTGTGGTGCTATGGAAGAAAACTTACCAGGTAAGATTCCTGTCTTACGTGTTTAAACTTATCTGACTGTGTCATTCTATAATATATGAAAAGGTGGGTTTTGAAAGAAGATTAATTTTATTCAATCACAGGTCAAATGAATCTTAATCAATATTCACCTCTCACAGGCTAAAATTAACTAACAAAAATCCCATCAAGTGAGATAAAAAAAGTTCAATATTTTTTAATTTAAACACAAGAGGAAAACCTCATTTTACTCTGAGTGATCAAACAGTGGAAGAGGTTTTCCAGAGAGCTGTGGAGTCGCCATCCTTGGACACATTCAAAATGCTGGATCTAGCCTTGGCCAACCTGCTCTAAGTGACTTTTGTGTGAGCAGGGTGACTAGACTAGATCATTGGCAGAAGCACCTCTTAATTTCCACCATTCTGTGGTTCTCTGATGTTGATTTCTTGTGCTACAAAATGCATGCCTAAAAAAATAGATTATATTGGCAGATGTGCCTTCACCTTGCAATACTTCTTTCAAATTCATTATTTATTCTCTTCCCAGACTTACTGCTTAAGCAGTAAAAGATCTATACTATTTGTATGCATGAACTAACGTCATGCAAAGTTGATTGTCTTGAAAAGATGGTGTTTACTGAAGATTTCCTGAGTGTTTTCACAACTATCAGGAGTGAAACACACAACATCCTTACAGGAGATATTTAACCATAATTTTAAATCTGAAGGACTCATTGTTTTCTTTCCCTTAGCTCATCCGAGTTCTCCTGTGAAGGGGGTTCTGGGATGGAGAGGTATGACGGGCAGTAAATGAAGACTGGGAATGCTTGCAAGGAGTTGATCTCCATGGGTTCATTTGACTCAGGCTCATCTAAGGGTGCTGAGAAAGCTAATAAAGTCCTTGCAAGTCTGCTCTCTATCATCCCCAAAAATTATACCTGTAGGAGAAGGGTCTCCAATGACCAGAGGAAAGCGTACATTGCACTCCCACGCAGAATGGGCCAACAGATCACACTCAGGAACGACAGGTTATTCTGCTTTGCTTCAGTCTGTGGAAAACCAGAGTGAGACCTCTTGGAAGGCATTGCTGGGCACAGGGAGGACTAAAAGATGCTGGGAAGAGTTAGGATGGATTTGTGAAGATAACAAATCTGACTGTGCAGGTGGAAGACACTGGCTAGAGAGCTGTGGATGCTTCATCCCTAAAGGTGTTCAAGACTAGTTTGGATGGAGCCCTGAACAACCCTGTCTAGTGGAAGGTGTCCTTGCCCATGGCAGTGGGGATTAGAACTAAATGGTCTTGGAGGTCCTTTCCAACCCAAACCAGGTTCTAGGATTGCCACAATAAAATGATCCTGTGATCTGACAAGATGACAAAACTGAGGTTCTGATCATTTATTTGGACAAACAGCAACTGAAATAAGGAGGATACTGCTGAAGAGCTTGTTGTCTATTAGGAAACACTTGTTGGAGCACGTCTATGTTTCATTATGGAACCTAAATCTTCACATAACCATGACCTGAGGCAGTCTGGTAAAGATATACTATGGGGGTTTTTTTGGTTTTTTTTTGTTTTTTTTTGTTTTTTTTTTTTGGGGGGGGGGGGGGGG